>VDFB02012603.1:0-14881 GCA_007258455.2 Sequoia sempervirens
GAAACAATATAGATTAAGCAACAAAACTATAATTGGCAATCCCCAATGGAAGGTAACAAAAAGCATATAAGATTGAGTATTTTGTTCCAATGCAATGAATAGTAATCAACAATACCTGATGTAATGAGATGTAACCTATATAACATTAAGTATTTCGTTGCGTTGTAGGAATACCAATAGAATGGATGGCATAAATCATTTGTTTTAGCACAAAGCAAGGCTGAGAGAAACATTAAAGAAAAACAAGCATAGTAACATATCCTTGCAAAATGATAGGCATAATATGTTGATAATAGATAAAACAATATTTGTTCTTCCAAAAAAAAAAATATAGTCTTCTATCAAAAAGAACCTAGCAAAGTTTGCAATAATCAATAGTTTCTTAAGAGGATCAAGCAATACAACTTGCAGCAACCTATGAACCACAAGTGAAATAATATTCAAAAGAGTTCTACTTGAATCCACATGTTTGTGCTTCCTTGGCATAGATAGATATCTTTTCATATGGCACATACATTTTTCATCACTCTGATTATTAGTGCCATTGCCAACACTTTTCTATTCCTCTTGGAGTCATTATCCCATGTAAAAGACAAAAAATATGTTGATGCCAGCTTCAGAAAAAACTTCACAGTACATGGTTTTACTTGCACCTTCATAGAAGCTCATCCTCTTCACATGAACATTTATTGTTGTATGGTATGTGTGTAGTGGTAATGGTTGTGACAATATCTGCTATTCAAAAACATGAGCAGAGATACTAAAAGAATTTGCAAGTTTCAATAAGGAATTGTTGGGTGTTCTTCTCTGACTTTAGCCCCTTCAATAGTTGTGAGCCAAGATTGTGAGCTTCTTTGAAGGTTGAAGTCCATCTACCCTTTCCAAAAAATCTAACATTGTGTGTCTATATCTATAAGTTCTTAGTGAACTATATATCTATATTGTCCGGAAGTAATACCATGCATGTGCATTTCTACATGTACTTCTTTATTTTGTATATTTCCAAATAGCAAGTTCCTCTATATGCATCCAATCAATGACGTTGCATTGTATTTTTTTGCATTTTTGTCAAGCATACCTTTTAGGTTCTTGTTTGTTAGAGGATCACAAAAGGAGTTGTTTGTTGTCTCGTGAGAGAGATAAGTTCCACCATATATAGAATTGATGGACAATCTATATTCTTGCTCGGGGGTTCCATGAGAGTCGATGGAGCTTCATGAACCAATATGGTAGGGTGAAGATCATGCCTTCTTTTATTCTTTTCCATTTCAAATTTTCTATTCACTATTCATTATTTCTTAAATGCTCTCAAACAAAATTATTGCAACCATCAGATGTCTGGTATGTGTGAATAGAAGGATTGCTTCCACCATTGATGAAAGTGATGGAAAATCTATATTCTTGCTTGGGGGTTTGGTGAGAGCCCATGGGGCTTCATGACCCAATATGGTAGGGTGGAGAGTAGGCCTTGTTTTCTTCTTTTTTATTCCATATGTATATCTATTTCTACATAGAAATGTTCACTGATAAGATTGTATTCCCAATATGGTAGGATGGACCATAGATCTTCTTTTCTTTTGCTTTGGTGCTTTCAAGCATGTTTTATGTTCATTGTAATATTTCTATATGTACATGTGTATGTATATATGCATGTGCAATGGAAAATGCCAAGCTTTTATGGATGGTCATTGGAACGAATGAAGGTATTATACACAATCATGGAAGTAGTTGTGTTATAGTGCTCCTTAAAGTGTTCATTGCACTTTCCATTAGTTTCACTTTCCATTGAAAATATTTCATATGTATAGGTACATTTACAAATACATTTACATATGCACATGCTTGGGTTCTTGTCAATGGATCACTATTGCAAAAAGTATTTGTGAATGTATAGGTTTTTAATTTCCATTTTTTTTACTCGTTTACAATGTTCAATATTTTATAGCTAGTAGATAGCTAGAAGTGCATTTGATTTATATTGCTGATTGTGATGTTTTAGTAATAACTGTGCAATGGAGAGTGAGTATTTCTTTGGTCTATCTCATTTTGCATTGCTTGACTATTGATTAATTGCATTGTTGCTTGGCTTCATTCTACTATATGTATATATCTATATATATATATATTTATATTTATATGTCCATATGCATGTTCAATGAAAAATATCAACTTATTTTCAATGGAGATTGTCATGAAGGAAGCAACGATGTAGAACAATAGGAAACAACAAAAGTACACTCTTGCTTGAATAGTGCATTGCACTTTCCATTCATGACACTTTGCATTGAACAAAGATTGGATATGCATATATACATTTGTAGACACATTACCATATATGTTTATCTTGGTTATTGTCAATAAGTGGATAGTAAAAACTTATTCTCTACATGTGCGGAGTTTTAATTTTGTAAATTCCCCCCTCCCTTACACGATTGTTTTGCATCTACAATCAAAAATATTGCATATATTCCTCTAATGCATAATGTCAATACTCGTGCCTTGGTTATTATTCCTTGTAGTCTTTAAAAGTAACTATTAGAATGAAAGCTAGTATATTTCCAATAATAAGCAACATTTATTCCATGTTTGATCACATGACACAAATTTGTAGAGATACTTGACCTAATAGCATTGAGGAGACTTCTTTTTTAGAATAGTATTTAATTATTAAACTATGTATCATATTATACTTCACAAAATACTAGTATATGTGACATGGTTTAACACTATTAATAATGTCCTGAAAATAAGTCTTCTCAATGCACGGTGGTGCCAGTATTTCCTGTACCGACAAAAAATTAGTAATGCAATTGATGCATTTCCTTTTTAGTTAGCCACTTCCCAAATTAGATTGAGTCCTTGCATTCTTGCTTTTTTATTTCAAGTTTGTAAGCACTCTTAAATACAATGCATATGAATACATACAATTATGTATAAATATTGGTCTTATTGTTCCTTTTGCTAGTTTCTTGCATATTCAAATAGGTTGCCCACCATAGTTATGCTATTTCCCTTTAACCTAGTTTTTGCAACAATTTTATTGTGTTGTTAATGTTATTGTTGTAGGAATTATAGTCTTCTTCAGGTTTCAATGCCACATCAAGTGTAGACCGTAGAAAGTCAGAGAAGCGTGAGAGAAACTAGCTTTATTATGCAGGCCACAAAGAGCGAATCTATGCAGATCAACAAGCCAAGTACTTCTAAAAGCAAAGTGCCATGAACCCAGTTAGCTTGGCAGGCCATATTAGACTAGGGACATTACCATTGCAGGGAAGATTTCTAGTAGCATTTGCAGACTATTGCTCCCACTCAACTTCCTCCTATTTTCCAATGAGTTGTACCCATCCTTATGAGTCTGCCCCCGCAATACCTAGTTGTACACTACCACAACCCCTTCCTAGGAAACATGCTTAGGAAACCCCTCTGTTAGGAAACATGTTTGGCTAACCTTTCCGCATAGCAATGCAATCCTTCTATTGGCGCATTGATGCTTTATTTGACTTGAAAACTTGTTCTAATTGTAATGAGAGATATGTTGGCATGAGAGTCCAACCATCTAGTTCTAGCATTATTTTCTTGCGTTATGCTTTTGAAAAGGGTGTGCATAGATATATCTTGGCAAGCAAAATCGATCTAGGTCCACAACCAGCTGTCCTTGCAAAGCTTACTCAAGTTGAAGAAATGCTTATAGCGAGAGTTGCTCCTATTTTGCAAGTAACCCATGCTAGAGGAGGCCAATATAAATATAGTGGGTGCACTATAAGCTTCCCATAAGACATCACTTGCATTGCAACTTTGTTGCCATGCTGACTTTATGATCTTGAAGTTGTCATTATGTGAAGAATTGGCATACAAGGGACAAACTATGATTGATATGTTGACAAACATAATGTCATGGCTACATTAATTTATAAAATTGAGAATGACCCGTGCTATAGTGATGTTGCAATAAATTGTGATGTTTTAAATTTTTTGTGTCCTACAAGTACTGACATCTCTAATCTCTTGCACATAATGGAAGAACCAAGGCATGGCCCAAATCAACCAATGGTAGCTGTAGAAAATGTTCTTGATGAGGAGGCCGACCTTCAAGACTTCTCATCATTTATTTTGTTGATGCTAAGGCCTCCTCAAGAATTGTAAGAAATTAGAGATTCCTTAAAAATTAAAGACACTACTCAAAATACCTTGCCTTGGCCTAAAATAGATTCTAGCCCTATCAATGAATATAATTATTAAGCATGGCTTTTCCAACATTGTTCCCAACTAGCATGGCAATGCCGATACAATCAAGAATAGTACAAGTTCACTTACATGAATATGTCATGCACTTGATGAGATATTATGATAATAGATTTGGGGGGCATGTCAGATTTAGCTATTACATTTATAATTTGATAATGAGACATTGAAACCAACAATCAACATCTATTTTTATTAAAACAAACTTGGAGAAAAGAATCCCAACATCGGTTCTAGCTCTATGATAGTTGCTTCGAAATGCACCAGATACAAAAATAGCAAACCAACTTGTTCGCCTTGGTGCATCCTTGCAAGGAACTCACTCATATTGGGCCAAGAGTTGACAAGAGCTTGCAACAATGATCCACCAGCTTGGTACACTAACTCTTTTTTTCACTTTAAGTTTTGTAGATACAACATGGCCTAATCTGCATAAGGTGATTGAACCCAAAACCCAATTAGACTCACCGTAATCTTGAGCACACTTCACAAAAAACATTGTGCCAAACCAGAACATAACAACCTTGTACATGCACCTGCAGTTCACTAGTTTTTGTGAAGAGGTTATTGAGAAATTTTTCCACACAAAGGACTATTGGTATAGGTATGAGTGGTACCATCCTGTTTTAGCACATGTACATGGTTTCTTGTGGCTCCCAGATGCCCCAAATATGGACATGGTCAATTGGTCCAACCATCATGATCTTCAACAGGCAAAAAAAATCTTTGATCGGTGTGTTTTAGCATGGAACCCTCGCGCCCCAGAATAGGTAATGTCAAGGATCCACTGCTCAGCCTTGGATGACCCATGCTTGCTTAATACTACACAAATTTCTTCTATGGATCCAATGGTCAACTATAAACAATTGTTAAACATAGTTCAAAGGCATACCAAGTGCACTCAATACACTTTCCTAACGAAAAAGGCCAACAATTTCAATGTTGCTACAAAGCTCCATGGAATACACAGCCATCTTCCACATTGACAATTGACAGTGAATTGAACAAATCATACAAACCAATAGGAAATGATGACTATGTTAATATCCACAACCCTGAGATCCTTGTAATTTGGCAAGAAAATGTTGATTGCCAACTAGTATTGTCTAGAAATTTTTTCCTAAACTACATTTACAAATATGCATCAAAGTCTGAGAGAAAATCTAAAATCTACATTGATATCTTGGGAAGGCTTGCAAATACAAATTCATCTAGGGATAAAGCGTTGCTTGCATACCAAAAATTCATGATGAATATGGTTGTTGATCATGACACTGGTGCATAAGAAACATGTCATATGCTACAAAAGTCGCCCCTTGTCATCTCAAGTCAACATTTCTTGTTTTTAAATGTTAGTAGGCAAAAATTCCATCGGCTGAAAATGGTTGACAATGGTGATGACCTTGAAAGTTCCTATATTCATTCCTACATGCAGAGATCACCTGAAATGGAAGAAATATCCCTTATTCATTTTGCACAACTCTATACATATCACAAAAACCGCAAAGGCCTGGCCTGTCATGCTCACTCGCAACCTGCAATCATTATTGTTTACTCACTTTTCAAGACCATTCCCCCTAAAAAAAGTGATGCCTATGAAACATTTTGTTGGTTAGAATTATTTCTATACAAACCTTTCCGAAATGTGGAGGCTAACATAGGGCTTACAAGAGAAACCATAACAAAAAATTGGAGGCTACTCATTGTTGTTGGCTATGTTGCTTGGCAGGTGAATAGACTTAATAATCGCCTTGCAGTTGAGGAGGGTAGTGATAGTTATACTAATACTACAGAGTGTCTACCACATATAGGATAGTATGAATGGGAGTTTGTCTCTCGAATTGGTGCAACAAACAATGTTTTCTTTGACCAGTTGCAGCTCTTGGGTCGACGGGACTTTGACCTGCACCATAAGTGGGACAGCTACAATGTCCAAAAGAATCTTTATAGTATTGTTGAATAGTTTGTTGCAACAAGTAAATTTCATACACTTGAAGACACACTCTCCTCCTTTGCAATGTCGACCCTTTCTCATCACTATCTCCTAGACAGGAGCTTGCTTTGAGAATCATTGAACAACATCACCTTGGCTCCTCCTCATCACCTCTACTTCAAATGATTATTCAAGGAACCCACTGGCATAGGAAAGTTATTCTTGATTGAAAAGAAATGAAGAGCACTATATTGATCGTTGAGTAAAAAAATGAACCCTTCGCTTGTTTTGGCACTGACGGGTGTTGATGCTTACAATGTGCGTGCCTCCACAATGCATATTGCTCTTTGCATACCAATAAAAGATATGAATCCATTGAAAGGACAAGCATTGACCATATTTCAAGAAGACTTCAAAAATATTAAGTACATGCTAATTGATGAAATGAGTTTCTTGGGTCCCAAGTTGCTGCTAAAAATAGATAGTCGATTGCGACAAGCATTCCCTTCAAGACATTTGCAGCCATTCGATGGTGTTTCTATTATACTCATTGGTGATTTGGAACAACTTTCCCTTGTTATGGATAGACCTATCTATAGTTCTTTTTCCATAGCATTGGTGCTTTGGCACACTTTCAATATTTTTGTTACGCTTGACACTATCTTCCATTAGCATGGGCAATCTGAATCACAACAATAGTTCTGTATGCTCCTTATGAATATTAGAAATTGCCAGGCAACCCTACCTGATTGGAAACTTCTTATGAATCAAACAAAATCCATGCTTGCATCTAAGAAAAATGAAGAATTTGATCAAACTATCAACTTATTCCCAATGAATAGCCTAGTTGCTTTGCACAATAGGAAAATGCTACAACAATTAAATGTTCCAATTGCAATTAGTGCTGCTGAATTTTCCCAACAAAATACACTTGATTATATTGATGACGAGCAGTGTCAAGTTGAACTGTTGCTTGCAATTGGTCAACAAGTAATGTTGACAACAAATCTTTGGGTGGCAACTAGCTTAGTAAATGGATCCTTGGGTTTAGTGAAGGCTATTGTATATGCCATGGGTACTAAACTACCCAAACTACCTAAATATGTTGTTGTTAACTTCCAAAACTACATTGGACCAGAATGGGATTAGGAGAATCCAAAATTTATCCCCATTATCCCAATTACATGAGGCAGCCAAAGACAACTCCCGTTGACAATGGCCTGGGCTATCACAATCAACAAATCTCAAGGCCTAACACTAGAGAAAGCTACAATAGATATTGGAACTAAAGAAAGGCAAGGACTAAAATTCATAGCTCTCTCTTGTGTTAAATCACTAGAAGGAATACACATAGATCCACATTTCTCTTTTGATAGATATTCTAGGCTATACTCCAACAAATACAATGCACTTCAAATCAAAGAAGAGGAATGCCTCCCTCAATTGTGTGCACTGCCACCATCATGAAATGGTTTTGTTCTCCACGGTACCTACACCACTTTTTCTTTTCCTCTTTGTCTCAATTCTATTAAAAGACCCTCAATTCCCAACCCTATTCAGTTTACCCAACATTTTGAAAGATTAAGTTATACAAACATTACTACAAGAAGTTCTTATTAAATAGTTACTTTCACTTTCCCCTTCTTTCTAACAACAAACATCAATTATCTAAATTTCAACTTTCTCTCAATGCCTTCCTGTGCTTGAACAAAATAGTACCACCTCCATAACTATCACACTTGAATGATTTCTTTCTAATACTTACAGATTCAAACAAATTTAGATTGGGAACATTTACAGGTGTTGCTGCAGAGGTTTATAATTGTTAATACCCTTATGCTTGCAAGTGCCCCGTGTTGTTTGACTCAAAACTATTTTGTATTTGTATACAAGGTAAGGTTGTATTTCATTCTTTCCATTTATTCTTTTCTAATTAAATTCAAAGTTCTTTGTGACAAATGTTGTAAGTCTATATATTCCCCTAACAAGATAATAGTGATCTTGGGTTAATAACATTGGCAGGTTGTAGAAGACAATTATATTCAATTGTTCACATATTGTTTTGATAGATGGGAAAAACAGGTTTTGAATGGACCCAAAACCATGTACAACAGGTTTTGAATGGACCCGAAACCATCAGGACTTACGGGGGTCCCAAACCCACACCAAGACGAACAAGCTACTCAAAGGATAAACTAAAACATAGCCAACAGCAAACTAGGGACACAGAAAGACAGCAACCAGCCAAAAGCCAGCAAGTTGCCAAGAAGAGCATCAAGAAATCACTTGAATCTTGACTTCGTTGGTTTTGACAGGCCCAGCAACCCACTACACTCCATTGTTATAGACAAGACCATCAGTCCATAACACAAGGTTTTGACAGGGACCTTAAATCCAAAACAACTTTTCACTATACAAATCATGATCATAGCTCCACTAGCAAAAGTAGCAGAGTCCAGCAAAGCACCCCTTCCAGAAATATAGGAAAGGTAAACACAAAGGCACAAAGCTCCAATAGTATCCTTCAAAAGTTGTTTGTTATTTTCACCTCTATAGAAAAGAAAACCCAGCTTCTCGTAGCTGCAACTGTCAATAATCGTGGGGTTGAATGTCTCAAAGATCTGCTTCCAAATCAATATCTCCACCTCCATAGAAGATAAAGAACAGAGCACAGCATGTAGGTTCCCATCAAAACCCAAACCACCATAAAACAGGGCTTCAATAGCCCCCCAACAGCTTTTCCAAGCACAACAAGCCGCATCCCACTCCACCTCAATAGGAGAACAGTCAATTCTAGCCACATCCACCTCCCCCTTAATAGAAGATAGGACCACCTCCATAGGAAAGACCAGAATAACCCAAGGATGCACCGAAAGTGGCTTGAAAAGAAAAGCCATGGAACCAAGAAGGCGAGGGACAGATAAACCCTCGTAGCCACAAAACCCAGAGGTCGGAAGAAATAAATATAGACACATAGACCCCATCCTAAAAAGGAAAGCACCCAAAAGTGACCCCGAAGGACTCCATGGTAGAAGCACCTCTCCCAATAAAACAGACAACGTTTCAGGGAACAAGGAGAGACAAGAAACAAAGAAACCAACATTTCCTATCAAAGGGACAGAGCTGAAGCTGAAGCAAACAAAGCAACCCTCAGATAAACAAATAAAGAGCTCTCCGGTTAGGGTTGGAAGCGACCACCGGATATCACGTAAATTGTTTTCTACACTTTGTAAAAGGTATACCTACATCCTATTTATAACATGTATTTTATTCAACACATATTAGATATTATTCTTTGCAAATTATGAAACTTTTTATACTTTCCTATCTAAATACTTTGTAGTGATGATACGTTTTTGTTGTTGCTAAGCTTCTAATCTCCACTTGTTCCAAGCCCGATATTCCCTTGACAACATTTTACATTTGAAGTCTGCATTGACATTATAGTTTAAATTCCAAGATGAAAAACTACTCTGCTTAGAGTTTTGGTCACAATCCATGACACTTGATGCCATAATGTGGAAGGGTGTAAACTAGGCCTCCCTTACTTTCTCAATCTTCCATTACATACCTTGCACAAGGTATGCCTACATTTTATTTGCTTCTACTCTTCTACTCCACCTTCACTGCATACAATTTTTTATGGATTCTATAATTCTTCACATTTTTTGATTGATTTATTATCTACCAATGGTATGTGTTTAGTGTGCTAAATTTTTAATTGTTCTTTCATGTTTGCAACCATACTCAACGTAAAAAATCATCCTATGTACAACTTTTGATACCTTTAGAGCTTGCATTAAGTAATAAATGGCCTAGAAATTGCTTTCACCATTGATCCCAATGGTGGGAAATTTATTTTTCCTTTCTTGGGGGTTTGGTGAGAGTGCATGATGCTCCATGACCCAATATGGTAGGGTGGACATCAGTTGACATCGGGTGTTGCTTTCTTATATTAACCATCCATTTTGTGACATACACCAGGTATGTCTAAGTTTTGTTTGCTTCATTCCTTGCATTACAACTCCATAGCAAATTGTATGTTATAAAAATATTAGCTTTCACATCTCTTACTTTACATGTTGTCTATCAATTAGAGATGACCACTGCACTAATATTTTCACTTTGCTCTTATTCTTCCAGATGATACTCAAGCCATTATGTGGATTCCAATTATTTAATTTAAACTCATTAGTAGCCAAAATTTTTCTTCTATCATTGATCAAAGTGGTAGGGTGCACACCAGCCCTTGTTTATTTTATGTTTTATTTTATATATTTTATGTACACATTTGTTTATTTCTGAGATAAGATTCAATTGGAATTCATATGTTACAGGCTATGGTTGCGATTGAGTAAAACATTTAATGTTAATCCACTTTCTCTTCGTGTCCATTGGAAATTACTTTCAATGGTGTTCTCTTCAAAATGTTGTGTCTTTTCACTTTTGAAAGCCATACTGTTCACATAAGGTCAGGTAATTTATTGGTTATTGTTCTCTATCTTACCCTGTATTTATTTATTTTGCATATGGTTTTCTTGTGCATGCTATGTTATTTCAATTTAGAGCTTGCATTAAGCAAGCATCAGCCTAGATATTTCTTTCACCATTGATGTCAATGGTTGGTATTTTATTTCTCCTTGCTTGGGGGTTTGGTGATAGCGCATGATGCTCCATAAGCCAATATGGTAGGGCAGACATCAGGTGTTGCTTTCTTATGTTGAGAGTCTATTCTGCAACATACACCAGACATGCGTAAGTTTTGTTTACTTCATTTCTCGCATTGCAACTTCATAGCAAATTGTATATTATAAAATAATCAACTTACACATCTCTTGGTTTACATTTTTTGTATGAATTACAAATGACCACTACACTAATATATGCACTTTCCTCTCATTCTTCCAGATCATACTGAAGCCATAATGTGGATTCCAATGATTTCATTTTCACTCATTAGTAGCCAAAACATTCCTTCTATCATTCATGAAAGCGATAGAGTTCCAACCATCCCTCGTTCTCTTCCCTGCCTGCTGAAATCTAACACACACACAATTATGGTTAAATTTTATTTATATCATGCCTTGCATTACATGTCTATTGTATATTTTGTAGTATACATTATACAAGTTTTTAAATGTGGTGATTTACATATTCTCTCTCAAATTCAGACCTTCACCACACTAAGATTTACATTTTTTTGTTATTTTCACAGACCATACTCCACCTATAATGGTGATGTTCATTAACTAATTGAAAACTTAGTTGCAATGGTCAAATGGAAACTACATCCCACTATACTCGACGTTGATTGTGATAATAAAAATTAATACTATGCTTGATCACACTTGTCAAGACTATATATCCATGCTCAGTGGTTTTGTGATAGTCCATGACTCTCCATCGCCCAATATGGATGGCGGGAAACCACAACTCGTCTTGTTGTGTTTTATTTTATATATATAATGTAGACATATGTACATTTCTAACGTAAGATACAAATAGAATTCATATGTTTTAGGCTATGCTTGCTATGGAATTTATATTGTCATATTTTGTAGAAGGTAATGTTGAAAAGAGTCTATTTTATGGGATTTTTCTTTTGCTTATGGTTGCAACAGAATAAAATAATACATGTTGTTCATTCTATGTTTACTTAAATTACATATTATTAATTGTCATTATCTTCGTTAAGCTATATTGGGTCCATTTTAATATTAATATATATACATAAGAATTAAATCGTCCAGATTATGGATTTTTTTGTCAATTATTACTGTATACCTCAGCCTGTATTGTGTGCTTCTACATTTGAGTGGCTACTAAAACCAATCTTGTTTGATTTATGGCTTGAATTTTTTGAATTATGGCTTCCATTTTCTAGTTATGGTTACAACATAATAAAATAATTTATGCTATAATTTATTCCATGTTTCATTACATGAGGTATTATTGACTTTCATTCTTTGCATTGTTCCATCCTACATTTTTCCATTTCTTTGCAACTCGCACCGCAAACTTAGGCTATATTGGGTATATTTTAATATCAGTATATATATGTAACATTAAAATTGTTAAGGTTATGGAGTTTTGGTTGATTCTTATTGTAAAGCTTGGGCTATATTCTAGCTTTGTGCATGTGGGTGGTTGTTGAAAGTAATGTTGTTTGATTTATGGCTTTCATATTCCTGTTAATATGGTTGGAATAGAATAAAATAATTAATCTATTGATTCTATCTTTGGTTACATTAGGTATTATTGATTATTGTTGTCTGCCTTAGGCTATATTGTGTATATTTTAATTTGACCCCCCATGTACATCACTGCCTATCGGCTCATCGTTGGGTGTTTCTACACGAAATTGCTAGTTATTAATTTTTTTTTATTTAATAAAGTCTTAAATTTAAAATATTTCTCTAGAGATATACATTATTTTTCAAAATAAAATATGGATGATATTTTCTTTTTGCAATGCTTTCATTTTTTATATTTTCTTTGTATTTAATTTTATAATTTTAACTTTATTTTAAATGTGCACTTATTATGGAAACCTTTTATATTAGATTTTATATCTAAGTTGTCTTTAAAAAAAATAAAAAATTCTTTAATAAAGTCTTAAATTTAAAATATTTTTCTAAAGATATTAATTATTTTTCAAAATAGAATATGGATAATTTTTTCTTTTTGCAATGCTTTCAATTTTTAAAAATATATTGATTTTTTTATGTGTAACAATAAACTTAGGATAGTTTTTGTTCAGGTTTTTTTGGTGGCCCTTGCTGGCCTTGGGTTGCTGGCTGTTGTGTTTCTTGGGCCTTATTTTGATACAACCTTTTTGTCTATGGTGACTTTAATGCTTATTCCTATTTTCTGTAAACTTTGTGGTTTCGGGTCCCTATAAAACCCATTTTTTACTTTATCAAAAACAATAAATTTAGGATATTTCCTTTTTATTTGGTTTTCTATTTTTTAGTTTTAAATAGATTTCTTTAGAATATTTAAAAATAAGTTTCTAAACTTTAAAAGCTTAACTATAAAAGAACATTTTTTTGAAAAAAAAATCTTAAATTTAGAAACTTATTTTAATATGCAATAGTAAATTAATGAAATTCCTTTCATACTCGAGTTTCTAAATTATAGAAACTTTTGTCCAAGAAAAGTTCTTTCATACTTTTTTAAAATTTTAAAAACTTATTTTCATGTCTAATGGATATCTCTTTTTAAAAGATCTTGGATATTTTATTTTTAAGTATATTATTTACAAACTTATTTTTATATGAAATAGTGAATTTAACTTTTTTTTATACTTAATTTTCTATTTTATACTTATTTTTATAATTTTCTATTGCATACTTTATTTTCTATTTTATACTTAATTGCATTATATAGTTATATTTTATTTTCTATTTTCTATTTTTTTTGTGATGAAATATATAATTAATTTCTCTTAATCATTTATTTTCTCTTTTGCACATATGGCATGACTAATATCTTTGATTTTTTTTTTGTGTGGATATCAATCTTTTCTTAAAAATCATATTTCTTCCCTTCTTATTGATATAATGGCAACATCAATATTACCTTGAGCTAGTATACATTAGTTTAAAAAATATAAATTCCTTAAAATACAATGATTTTCATTTAATATCTCTGAATTCCCTTTACCACTCAACTCCAAAATCCTGACTGGCATCACGAAATTTTGGAAGTCTTGTCTCTATTTACAAAAAAGTATCCATTCTTCAATATTTTTATACAAGTTTTTAGATGGGCATGTCCATAACAAGAAAAGACAAGATAAAGGGACAAACAATAATTTATATTAATATTTATAAGAAAAACCCAAAGGTATTGACATAATATCATTCATATTATTGCTCTAATTAGCCGATGATAGGCTATTGTAATAAGGGAACCCCACCGGCATTCCTAGTCCTGACGCCGGCGGGAACCCCCATGAAAGGCACGTTCATTGTTTCCGACCACCGTGGCCACCGGGACCCTCTTGTGTACGATGCCATAGCTGGCACATTTAATGATCTCAGTCACACCGTGGAGAGAAAAAAGCTCAAGTCTGAGGAGGATTCATCTACGGTGATTTCAAAATTGCTGAGGTGGATGCTTTCATTTGCACTTTTTGTTTCAACGTACGAGCGCCTGGGGGTTGCAGTATGGCTCTTTTTTTTGCTTGTGGGATTCATTCGGCACACAGCTCAGAAAACGGTAGGGTTTCTTGGTGACTCGAACGTTGGCAAAATGGGCGTGGCGACCACACTCAAGGCAATTTCGCAGGTTCGGAGGGGCCAAAGCCTGCGGAAGAGGGATTCCCGGCTGTCGATCTGGAGCCGAGCTAGCAGGTACATAACACGCTGTGTACTTAAACGCCTCCCAAATCAGTTTTGTCTCCATAACCGAAGGGATTTCAGTCCACTGAGTAACACTTCTTTCGGCCAATTTCGGTTTCACACTATAACTTGAGAATACATTGGCAAAACAACTATATTTGCCATTGGTTATAAGTGACTTTCCGCTTCCGTACTTTGCACGAGCATCGGCGACAAAATTTTGAATATTATTTCGCATGTGGTTTCTAAATTTCTCACCAAATACGCAATAGCAGACCAAATTTAGGAGTCCTTTTTGGCCTTCGCATGCTTCCCGCACTTTTCCCACCCTAACCCCATTTAGCAGATCACCAACACAACT
>VDFB02012604.1:0-22131 GCA_007258455.2 Sequoia sempervirens
TAAAATTTAGATGACAATCACACCTATGAACCAAGTAAATAATGATAAGATCATATCTAGAAGGATGATAGTGATGAAGGGTATTTAAATGAATGATAGTTCCTGAGAATGAGTTCATAAAGAAAGGGCATTCCTTATCATATACGGTTAGTCATTTTAGTGAAAATGGCATGATGAAGGGCAATAACTAAAAATAGTTGGCAATCAATGAAGTTTTCCAAGCATGTAAAGGTTAGAGTTTTGATCAATGGGATAGATGATTGATCTAGGGAAGAGTTTTGAGTCTAACAATGAAACAATGAGATTAGGGAAAGTCAACATGTAAGAGTCATTCAACAAAATATTTATGACAGTTAATCAATGGACAGTGTGTGGAATTAAATAAATGATAGTCAATTTAAACCTTCGATTCACCAAAATGAGGACAATCATGTTTAAAGGTTAGAACGTACAATGGTAGTAGATTTATTAAGAGGGAAAGTAGGCTTCAATGCCATTTTGTGTTTCTAGATGTCTGCCAGCACTTTATTTATTTCTATACTTAGTTGTTGTTCTTCCACCTATGTCCATCTACCCTTCTATTTGTTTATATCCATTGTTGCATGCATGAGTCACATTGGTATGCATTGGAAAGAAACCCTCCGAACAACTACTTAAAAGTAAAAGTTTAAAACTGAATTTAGGCATTTTGGTTTATTCCATGAACAAGAGTTTCCAATATAAAACTATTATTCCTACGAGAACTTAGCATAAATGATAAATGACATTGGGAATGTGAAGACTCTTGCTCTTGATGGAACCTTGCAGCAGGAGAACTGCAATTAACCTATGACATGAAACATTTGAATGGGATTTTACTCTTGGGAAGACATTAGGATAAAGGAATTTGAGGATAAGGAATTGTATTTATGTTTATCTGGTATTAACAAAGCATTTACCTTGAGCTTCACAAAATGATTCCAAAAATTTGGCTATTTATATTCCAGCTAAGACTTTAAATTATCTTTTTTTTGAAATATAGGACATAATGGAATGAGAAGGCAATGCCCTTGTCTAATATTCAGATCAAACCTCCTTAGCATACCCTAGATAAAAATAGTTGTTGAAGATTGCAGAACATTAAAGAGTGATGGGTGGAAACATATCTGACCATTAAAGAATCAAAAGCATAGTTTGAGTTTTTACATTTTCACTTGCTATTAGTTATCTAGAATTTAGTTGTATAGGTTAGAATGAGAAAACTTGGGCTGACTATTGATGTTCGAGTGGTTTACCTAGAGAAGAAATATGTTGACTACAAGCAACGATCTTCATTGTAATGAAGTGGTCCTTGAGGACTCTTCAACACATGGAATGTCCAATAATTTGATAAGAATTTAACATATATTGCCTACTATTTCATTATCTGGAATTTTTTTGCTTTGCCCATAACCATTTAAGGGAAACTTACATGAAAGGTCTTCCAACTTCTTTTAGAGAGAAAATGATGCTTATAACTGATTTACTGCCACCATTACTATCATAATAAATGCGTTTGGGTGAGATATTGAATCCTTTTATGGAGGATCAATATATAATGTATTGCCCAGCTTTTACATGTCAGGTAACTATCCCTACTTTCAGTGTGTTGAGAGCTTAATTTCCTAGTATAGATGTTTCAAGAATATATATATATATATATATATATAAAGTTTTAATAACTGTTCAAAAAAAATTCTTGATTTCTGAATCGCATGTTATGAAATTTCAGGTTTCTAGAAACCTTCCCAAAATAGTAAAAGCATTTCTGGGAATTTGGGGTCCATAAGAGGTGTTGTTAGGTCATGGTTTCCTTTACTAATTCCAATTGCTTGAAAAAATGTGTTTAGCCCTACTAGTGTTTTCAGCTCTTTTACAAATTCTTCAATAGAAATCTGCCCTTCACTGAATCCTTTCATGGCCTGCCATGAGCACAATATTAACCACAATGTTAAAAAATTTAGCCCAGCATCTAGTATTGAAGTTTAAAATGAGTGTTGTAGTAACATCCAGATGAATACTACCAAGGCATGGTGTTAATATGCATTCCATATGATTCCCACTTTCCATGTTGTCAAAATATTTATCCTTAAATCAGACCATAATTTTACGGTAGTAAGTTCACAAAGAAGAAAATAAGCCCGAGTGACACTTTAAAAATTGAAGTTAATTAGCTAAATCAACAAACACTAATAAAAGAAACCATGCTATAACTTTTGGCTTTGACACAACTTGATTATCTTCCTAACATGCTAATCAAGTCTACATTTTCTACAGTCAAACCTACATTTGGAGTTAAATAAGTTTAAATCCAAAGCTTAAAGAAGTTTTTGAAAAAAGTAAGTGGATTGATATGTTCTGGTTCACTCTTTTGCAACAACTATAATAAAGAGTTTCCACTGGAAGAAGAGTCTTACATCTAGTATCTTATCTTTCAAATGCTCAGGTGCATGAGGAAGCAAGTGCATTGACAACTCCTGCTGATGCCATCCAGAGAAAATGCGATGTCCTTGAAAGCATTTTCTACTTTTAATTTTTCTAGATTCTGCCCACCTGCAATAGGACTTTGTTCCAAAAAAATTGCTACAATAGTACACTAGGATATCTTTCATTTTTTTGTCTCCATGAAACTTTGAACTGCAGTGAATTTTTTGCCAAATATGTACAATGCAAGGAGAAAAACATCCTCCTCTATCTCTGTCCAAGGTTCAGATGGGCTACCAGGAACCATTATAAAGCTTCCTAAATTCATTTTTTTTTCTTTGTGATCATTATGACCACTAGGCTCAAATTTCTGTTTACAAGATTTTGACAACTCAACCTTTGGCTTCTTTACTCTCTTCCAACCTCCTTTTCCTTTGCGTCTTCGTCGTCCTTTACCAGAGGAAAGTGCATCAGGTGCACTATTAACTACACCTGTAGAATCTATACCAACATCATTTGGCTCTCCTTTAGTTAGTGGAATTTCTATGTTTGTATATACCATTGAAGAATCTACATGGTCCTGGATAATGTGCATGTTATCACCAAAGTTCTCTGGGATGCACCTTTCATCTCTTTCTTCAAATGAATCCTGCTCAAACCCATGTTCTAATTTTACCTCTGATTTTGTCAACTCCTCTGTAACAACTGGGCTATCCACAGATGGCTCATTTCTGCAGTCCTTCTCAGACTCAGATAGAGAAATCTTGGGTGAAGAGATTATTATCTGCATTATTGGCACAGACAGTCCTTCTACAAACAGTTCTTCATAGTCATCATCCTTTACCTTGCTATCCTTACTTTCATTTTCATCATTCCAGTAGCAAATCTTGGAGGGATCAAAAGGTGGTATTTTGGCTTGGTATTGATCTCCAATTCATGGAAATACTTGTACAATATCAGAGCTATCATCACAAGCAGAGTCCCACGCTAGAGGTGGAAGTGCTAATTTTTCCTCCATTTGCACTATTTCATCACCACTTTCTAGGGGTTGCATATTGCAGTCTAGGCAGGCTTGAAAATTCTAATCTCTCGTGTCTGCATCCCTATACAAGAAAATGACTATTAAATATCATGGTAATCAATTTATGAAAATTATGCCAAATGCTGCACTCAACAGATGTTGCACTGGTAAATACAAATATGTAGCATAAAACGACAAGAACATGCAACATGAGTTCTATGGATTATTATGATATTCTGCTTGGAAGGATTTATCAGCAAGATTGTAAATCAATCTATAATGGATATTGTAATATCCATCCTTTTGGTAAAGAAAAATGTTTTGACTTGCTAATGTAACTAAGCAGTCAACTATTTTTATCATCAAAGAAGTTCAATATTAAGAATTTAAGACCCATCTCCACTTTACCGTTAAAAGAAATGCAAGATATTCTAGTTCCATTTGAAGGTGTTTATTAAGATTCAATAGGCCTTCCACCTACCAAAGGAATTTCTCCATCAATCTAATTTTGCAATTTCAGCTAATGAACCATTCTGTTTGTAGGACATTCATTATTGGGATGCAGAATTAAAAAAATAGCTTGCTCAATCAATCTATGAGTGAAGTATCCAAGCCAATACTTCTCCAAGCAGAACTCCAGTTCCACTAAATCTAAGCAAAGACAGTTAATGGAGCTATGTACATATTAAAAACTCCTCAAAAAATACAATAAAAGAACAAGTGCGATTTCCACCGAAAATGAATATTCATTGGATCAAATTATAGGCACCAAACCAAGCCTAGCCTACCTCCAAATCACATTGAGTATGAATGCCCCTTTGGTAAAATTTCAAATGACAAGACATAATGAGAATGTGGAATACAAGATTATATATGAAAATGATGCACAAGTACAAATCATTCAAATGAAGTAAAACAATCGAACTAAGAAAAGCAACACAAACCATAAAACACCACTCATCATCATACTCTCTACCTTCTCCATGATCTAATTTCACACCTTTTACATCAATGGAAACATAACCATACTCATGAGATGAGGAACTAGATGTAGATTTTCCTATAGAACTCTATTATATATATATAGAGAGAGAGAGTTAAGAAATTATATATATTCTTATCACTAAGATCAATATTCCTTACAGGATACATGCAATTTAGAAAAATGTAGAGTTGATAAATCTGCATTTTTGTAGCTGACATCAATATTCCTATAAGTAGGTCTTTTATGTACATCCGATTGGGATATTGTTGGAAGATCGTGAAATTATCTTCAGATAATTTGGTATTTTTCAAGGTCGTGTTAGAAATTTTGTAGGAGAATCATGAAGTTATTGTCACAAAATTTGCATACCATAATGTCTTAATGATGTGAAGTTATGAGGGGTTGATAGCATCCATGGATTGTCTAAAACTGATTCCCAAAGGAAAATCCACACCCCAAATACTGATGAAATGAAATAAAATCAAAGTAAGTTTTCAAAGGCTTCTTCATAAACAATATCAAAAGATGCTACAGACAAATTATTCCAGTATCTATCTATCTCTCTTTTAACATTCACTGCACTCAAATTTATTGATTAACTCCAATGCTCAGAGCACTTTGACCCTTTGCACTTACCTTCCGAACAATTTCCAATCTTGGATTTAATGCAGCTAACCCTCCAGGAGGAAGTCTAGGAGCTCTAGTCACAAATTGAAAAAATGCCCGCTTCTGTTTGGGAGTAAATTCCCCTATGATCTCAAGTGGCTGCAACAACAAATGAAGACTATACAATGGTAAAGAGAAATAAAAATACATACAAAAACCTAGAGTTTATTCTAGATTACAAAAATACATAAATGTTAAGGCATTATGCATGAAAGAACATTACCAACAGTAACAAATACTCACATTTATAATGGGTGGGTTGCTGGATGTGTAACCATGATCAAATTTGATGTTCTCAAATAGTGATTGAGCCTGCACTACAAAGAAGATTATACAATTTATATGGGCATTCAATCAAAGTGTTGCAAAAAAAATTGGATTCAAGTATGATTAAACAAGTGATGCAAGCGTCAAGTTCCTGCCGATGAATTCTAGCAATGAAATAGTTAATAAATGCAAAGGACATTAAAGAAATGCAAGGGACATTAAAGAAAAGGACATGACAAATTAAGTGTCAATCACCCAGCAACGTAACAGTTTGTTGATAATATTTTAGAGTTTTCTTTTGTTCTCGTTGCAATGCGTTTGTAAGGAAACAGAGAACAATTCTATACAGAGCAATGGACTGGTGCAATACACATTTCAGAAGTTTAGTTGGAATGGAATATATAGTGAACATTGATTGAATGACTTGTGGAGAAAGGTTTCTGCAACTGAGATGACCAATAAATTATGGATATATGGTAAGAATATGACACTATGGGGTGCATTAGTTTCTTGTCTGCCATTTATCCTATGCTGGTGCTATCGGCATTCAGAATAGCAATTTTTGTTCTATTGGGATGTGTTGTTGGTTCCTATGTTTTCTTATTATTCAAGTGCACTTTCCATTCAAGCTGTGCACTCCTAGAGCCTCACTTCTGAGGTCTGGGTAAGATGGCGCTCCAAGAGATATTGAAACCACAGTTAATCTTGAAGGATTTGATGAGGACTTCAAATCTACGTAAGAAAGCACTATCGAGTTGGTGAGAGTTCCTTTTCAATTTTATTTTTGGCATTTTTTTTGCTCCATAGCGTGTAAGCCATCAATTCCTTTCATGCCTAGGTGGATTGTCAGGGATTTCTAAAGTACTGTAACTGTTCATTATTCTCTAATTGGTAATATTTATAAGCTCATCACATCTCTTTAATTTTATCCAACTATATTCACAAGACATTTCACTGTAAATGTGACTCACAATTGTATGGCAGCTTATACTGAATTATTTTCACAAGATTAGAAGACAAAAATAATATTATTTAGAAAAACTTGGAGAAAACGAGGATATTGTAATTCACAATTTAGGGCAGTAATATATACTATATTATCATTCTGGATGTCATAATTCTCAGTTTAGGGAAGTAATATACATCATTGTTAGTAGCATACCAGGCTCTGAGCTTAAAGGACGTAATTTATTTTTGTTGTCATAATTAACTTATTTATTTGTGTGGAAATGGCTTATTTTCTTCTCCTGCTATTTTTTATTGTACGAAAATTGAACTATATAGTTTAAGATGGAATTGTCTCTTTCATGAATAACAAAGAAAAAAGATGTAATAAACTTTAAAAACAATCAGCCACACTTCTATTATAGTGCAATACAGGAGCGACACTTAAGGGCCCTTGATAACAAGCTACCATTTTGGTCACTTTCCCTTAAGAAATTAATTTAATATCGTGTGGTTCATTGAACCATGTATCAGATATTAAACTAATAAGAACAAATACTACACTTGATCTTAGCCAAAAGGCCGAGAAAGGTATGCTTTTCTCCTTCGCTTCCTCCTCTTCCTCCGTTTCTATTTGTCCTCTCTTCCCTTTGCCCTGCACTGCCTACATGTAGGATAAAAATGTCTCTCCAACCACTCTCCACGTCTCCCCCACTTTTATGAAACATCCTTCTCTCCTCTTTCTAGCAGCTTCAAATGTTTCATTTTTCCATTTCAAGATAACTATTTTCTCAAAAAAAAGGTGAATCATTTGCTCTGCATTAAGAATCGTGCAAGTCTGGGTCTTAAAAAGGGCATTTGCTAACTACCTGTTGCAAAATAGTCCACCTGCATGGTGTTTGGCACCAAGTGACTAGATCAGTGCATGTCTATTTCCCATCACATATATATTACTTACTCATGCTTATTCTGCGCTATAAAGAACAGGGAAAATATTGCCTTAAAAATATTTTGATCAAATGTTCTTATTGGAAAAAAAGTGGAGAGGCCATTCTCGTGAAGATTGTAAAATGGTCTACCATAACTCTTGTGCACCTGCTTTCTGTTAACCGTGTTTCATGTTCTCATAGAGTTTCACCCTTTAAATTACTTTTGTAGTCAATTTATCAATATTTGATTAAAGTGTAAATCTTAGTATTCAAGCAAGAAACTATCAGTTAATTCTCCTAATCAATTGTCATTTTCCATGTTATCATATTAAAACATGTTTGTGATTTAGTATATTTTTAGATTTAACTGTGTAATATTATGTCTCTTATTACATGTTTGTGCTTATAACTCTAAAAACTTTTCCTTGACTTTTATTTCCATGTGGAAATAAAATGTAAAGAGAAGTATATCAATGCTTCCAAGAGTTCAAACAAGGAAATGGGGAATGCAAGGCTAGCAGAATTGTGGGTCAAGTTGAGGAGATTCAAAGATTTAGAAAGCTGAAACAAAAGTTCAATTTTGCTATTTAATGTTGAGACAGAATTGTTGAAAATTTAAAACTCGGACAACAATTGATTATATTCCCCCTCTACAATCCAATAACCTTGATGACACAGATCAAACATCTGAACTGTGCAATCTCCAATCCTTATCTTTAAGGATAGGAAGTCAAGAACATAGTATCTCTTGATTTAGAAAGCCTGGATAGAAAATCAAATCAAGAATACTCACATGTTAATTCCATGCAAGCATGCAAGCTATTTGAGTGGAAATTCTAAAAGATGTAAGTTGATTTGAGACAATGAAAGAATACTCATATTAATTCCATGCAAGCATACGAGCTATTTGAGTGGTAATTCTAAAAGATCTAAGTTGATTTGAGACAATGAACACTACAAACAAGTACACTACAAGCTTTGTAGTTAGTAGTGCCAACTCAGAGGCTAACCAGTGGAAGGATGATATTAATGTGAAATGAAAACTCATCATAGAGCTATGGGTAATCTGAATGCAAGTTTTCTCTCTATGTTAGATCATGAACTTTTGGAACAATTACTCTACAAGCTTTGTAGTGCTAACTACTAGTGTAAGGATAATTAATGTGAAAATGAAACCTTTTCATAGGGCCACAATTAATCTGAATGAAATTCCTCTCCCTCTTTTATGTGATCCCGAACTTCAATCTTCACTAAGTTAGGACATCTAGTATACCAGCATCAACTTAGTATACCAGCATCCATTCGGTACAAAATTCCTGCTCAATAGTAGACAAACATAATTCAAAAAGAAAGAAATTTTACCAATGTCCACAAATGACCATTATAGGCCAATGTGGTTGTTAAAGTAGAGTTATCTTATCACAAACAAAGAAGGGCTCAACAATTCTGAAACTGGTTTATATCAAACCATTTCTAGAGATGTAAGAAAACTGATAGCTAGCAAAAGAAACATTGATATTATTCTCAGTTTAGAAAGTGGCTCATTTAGGGTTGTGTAGGCCTTTGTGAGCCATAAACTTCACCATTTTTTTTTCTTTTACTTTTTAATACCTTATAATGCTTCTTCCCAACTAACCGGTTGTCTGATAAAATTGTTGATTTCTTAAAAAATTGGGAATACATGTGAATGATAAGGTCTTTGCCTTAAAAATTGTCCAGATTCCTGAAAGCAGAAATCTGGTTTATCATGTCTTATTTATTCTAATGATTTTTACTGGTGGGTCTTCTTCCAACCTTGAATTTCTTATTTCTCCATATTTTTCTAAATTTTATTTATAGACTGATTGAGTGCAATGGTTACACATTTAGTTCTTTCAACTCCCTTAGTTGAAAAATAAGCATAAACCTTTCATTGAGAGAATTTGGATTGATTATATAGGTCAATCTGTATTAGGTTTTTATTATTTAATTTTATGGAAAAAATATTCAAAAGCTAAAATGCCATGGTTGGCTGGATACTGTATTGGTGGAACTAGCTTTAATCAATTTACAGTACCTTATGCAAACAACCAACAAATTCTTGTTTTCCATTAGACTTGGTGGTATAGTTAACCACTTGAATACACTCATAGCTTGAGATAACACACCATTTTATCTGGATAAAAGTGCAAAACAAAATGTATGACTGACATTTAAACTCTTTTTGCTGTGTGTTGAGACGACTTGATATTTTTCTCTTTGTAGTATCTCATTTAGATGCAGTTTCTAGTTGCACATTTAGTTCTTTCAAATCCCTTAGTTGAAAGAAAAATGAAGCACAAACCTTTCGTACAGAGAATTTGGATTGATTATATAGGTTGATCTGTATTAGGTTTTTATTATTTAATTTTATGGAAAAAACATTCAAAAGCTAAAATGTCGTGGTTGGCTGGAACAGTACTGGTGGAACTAGCTTTAGTCAATTTACAGTACCTTGAGCAAACAACCAACAAATTCTTGTTTTCCATTAGACTTGGTGGTATAGTTAACCACTTGAATACACTCATTTCTTGGGATTGCACGTCATTTTATTTGGATAAAAGTGCAAAACATAATGTATGACTGGCATTTAAACTCTTTTTGCTGTGTGTTGAAACGACTTGATATTTTTCTTTTTGTGGTATCTCATTTAGATGCAGTTTTTGTTTAAAATGAATTTGATTTCTTATTTGATACAAATGTTTCTTTGATATCTAGCTCGTTCCTTATTTAGATTGAATTTATTTTATGTAAGTCATTACTGTTTACTTGTGCTGATTTCTCTTAACTATTAAAACAAAAAAGTTACATAATCCTATTAAAGAGGTTTCGCTTGGCCTAAACTTATTTAGTTTTGTTGATTCAAATTTTTCTTCTAGAAATTTTTAGAGTTAGGATCAGTTTACTGAAGATGGGGAGCCTGTAGCAATATTGTTAGGTACTATTATACCTCTTACCAAGTTGCAATTCAGTAGTTACAACCATTTATAATCACAGAGAGTAGCCTGTACCACAGTAGAGTTAAGAAGAAGATCTAACTGCATCAAATTCTAGGTAAATTTAGAGGAATAAATACTCCTCAGTGTTTTTCTCTTAGGTAAAAAGATGGTCAATTTGATATTAACAATATGTTAAAAGTTTTCAATTAAAAAATAAAAATGAAAATACTGATTCAATCTATCTCATTTTTAGATTAAGAAACCTTTAGATTCATAAAGATTTTTGTGCATTTCTATGTGATCTTTATTGTCTCATAATTATTCTCAACTAGCGGGTTGTGTCATTGTATTTAGCAAGGATCCAGAAGAGCAGAGACAGATATAGATATGCTTTTGGAAATTTTCCTCTACTTCAAATAAGCGAGTTCTTTGATTCACCAGCTGCCTAACCTAAATGTACGATTCACCAAATTTCCTATCTAGTAACGCTCATAAACTAAAGTGGGATCATTTGACTTGTATCCATACCAAAAGACCAAACTCTGATCTTCAGTGAGGCACTTAACTATAATTTTACTGTAAAACGAAATGGGATCTTTTTACTAGTAAATGTTATTCTAGACGAAAAGACAATATTTAAAACCAAAAAATTTGAAGCCCTGAGTAACAAAATCTGGGTAAATTGTAATGGTAAATATTTTAAACCAAAACATTTCAAGCTCTGAGTAACAAAATCTATTTAGTTTAATTTGAGGTAGTTTAATTCAGGGAATATTTACAAATTTATGCACTCCATAACTCCCAAATCTAATGGCAACAGAGTACCACAGATAACAGGCAAATATTTTATGGAACGACGATAAGAAAAGGATAAGTAGTAATGTAGGGAGAGCAATCAGAGAAAATCTTCAAACCCCCGCAAAGAAATAAAAGTAAAAATGAAGGGCAGAGGTGACTACAAGAAGAAAAACAAACACAAAACAGTTAGCAAAAACAATAAAGGCTGTCATAAAAAAGTATTAAAAACCTTGCATTTGTAAATCTTACCCTGCCCTCCATAAGTCGAAGTAGACACAGTAGTGGCAGACACCTGGTGCAGGAAGCTTGTTGTGTTGGGGGAAGCTGTCTAAAGCAGTAGCAGAGCCGAAGCTTCAAGATGGAGCGGGATATATCCTAAATATTTGTGAGCAGTAGCAAAACCGAAGCTTCCAGATGCAATAGGAGAAATTAGGTCACATATATCCTAAATATTTGCCGTCTAACTATAATGTCTCAGTGAAATTTATTATGATAACTTAATTTCAAGATTTTTAAAAGGAAAAATGAATTATGCAACTACTCTGACCAATAAAAATAAATAAATAATAATTTTTAAATATAAAAAATATGTTTTAAAATCTAAACTCTAGAAATAAAAATAAATATTTTAGATTATGTAATGTGATTGGTCAGTTTAGAAAGAAAAATAAAAACCTAACGATTGCAATAGTAACCTGCCTAGGAACTAAAAATAGTATCAAACAAACATAAAAGATTAATGCATCAACACTAACCATCCATAGATCACTTCCACCACAAAGTAGACATTCTAGTTCACTTTCAGAAAATATGTGCAAAAATGACAAAGGGAAAACCTGCATAACCCAATGAAATGTATGCAAAGAATTAGAAGACTTTATCATTATATTGAGGGTTTGCAGTTGGAATGTAGTTTCCTACATACAAAGTATCTCAGGAAACTAGGGTTTTGATGTGCATCTCGCCCTCTATGCAATGAACTCACAATAATCTCAAAGCACTCAATAGAGCCAAGAGGAAGTAATGAGAAACAACGCCCTTGCATCTTGTTAGAAATATTTCAAACAGTTCTCAAACCCTTGCGCACTACCAATTGAAGAGTTTCGAGGAGCAGAAAATTTGCAAAAAGGGGACCAAAACTCGTGGGAAAATTTTGAAATATATTTTTAATTACCCATTTTAATCTCATATTGTCTAAATTACATTTGTGGAAGGTTTTTGAGTATGTTTATTAAAATGAAAATTATGCTTATTAAAAAAATTTGGTCCTTTTTCTGCTTATCTTTTGTTTTTGCTCTTCCTTTTGCTTATTTTTTGTTTTTCAAGGTTTTTGGGTTTTAGTTTTTTAGGTTCTCTTATGGTTTTCATTATTTTTTAAATTTGGTGGTTTTTAGTCAATTTAGAAGAAACTTTGGTGTTCATATGAGGACACCACAAAACAAAATATTTATTAGTAATTTTATTTGTAATATTTTATTATTAATTATGGTAGGCTATGATTGAAAATAAGGTTTTGTTGAATGTTTTAGAGTAAGTTTATTAAAATGAAAATTATGGCCAAGATTTTAATAATGAGCACATTTATTTAGTTATTTCTTTAGTCATTTTTATTTGTTTGATATTAGTCATTTATTTAGTCATTTAGCTGTTATTTTACCTAATGACCAAATTAGTCACTTATAAATGACCAAATTAGTCATTTATTTTCCAAATACTACTAGTGTTAGTCACGTGACTAAAATTTTTAGTCATGTGACTAAAAGTTTTAGTCATGTAGTCATTTATTTGCAAAATTCTACTAGTGAATTTTTGGAGTATCACAAGGTGGTCCAATTGGCTGGTGACACGTGTGCTTTCTGGCCTGATGCTTGTTTGATCCTTCTTTTTCTATAAGAAGAATTTCAAGGCCAGAAGTACAGGTTAGCAAGTTAGATATTTTTCCCTGAGTCTAGATGAAGTTGCAAAGAAAATTGTAAAGTCTGATGGTTTTAGGGAAAATACAATTTAGGTTTTGAGTCATTCTATAGTAGGTTTTGAATTCATGGGAATTTGATGTTTTATGATAATACTAGCATTTGAATTGATATGATTAATCCAAACTCATGTCTCTCCATTGTACAAGCATATCTGAATTTTGAATAAAATGATCAAGGGTTGTTTCATTCATCTCACTGTCGTGGTGTGTATGATTCTTGTTTTAGGTTTAATTCAAGGAATTAATTAAAATGCTTGAATGGGATTGTAGGTGGATATGTTCTGTATAAGTATTTGATAAGTAGTATTAGGTTAGAATGCATATTTATGAGATTGTAAAGCAATGTTATCAAAGATCTTATATGTTATGTGTGAAATCTGTCATAAACCCTTAGATGCTTATAAATTTGACTCCTCCAATGGATATATGGCACTGATCTAAGTTGTACTTATTCATATGGTTCAGTATTTTTTTGCCTTTACCTAGAGCTTGCTACAAATTTCAAATCAATGACTATCTTATACTATGAAATGTTGTTGTAGTTATCTCATGCTCCAAATAGTTGATATTATTGATAAACAACTAATTCTATTCAATATTATCCTATTATGTTGAGATATTCAATGAGATTATCTGTTGTTGTTAATGTTGTTTATGATGATGGTGCAAAGGTTGTAAATGCATTAAGGGATCACCCTCTTGGGTCTTGCAGAGCCCAAAGTGTAGGAGGTCTTTCAAATCCTCGTCAGTTGGTCCAGGTCCTTTGAGCTACCCTTTATTAGAATTTGCAATTCCATAGGTAGATTAGAAGATCAACCTGCTTACCATAAACACAACCAACACCTTGCATATGTTTGTGATGGAGGTATTAAAGAAGAATTGTATGCCTCTATTTCCATTCATTAGATCTACCTTAGCCTAGCATATACTTGGTCTAAGTCTACAATTGCTTCAGACTCATGCGATGAAGGCTATGTGTGATGAAATCCTAGACCTCAACCAAGATGTGGGTAGATAATGGGATTTTTTCCAAGACCTGAGGCTGGTGGATAAAAATGTTAAAGACTAAACTATTTTATTTTTCTATCTTATCTTATACCATTTTACGAGAATGGGGGTGCCAATGTACGAGAAGATCTTTGGAAACTAGGCATGAAAATTGAAGGTTAAAGAGAATGGGGGTGCCAAACTTACAGTACTCATTTCTGCTTACCATAAAAACAACCAACACTTGCATATGTTTGTGGTGGAGGTATTAAAGAAGAATTGTATGCCTCTATTTCCATTCATTAGATCTACCTTAGCCTAGCATATACTTGGGCTAAGTCTACAATTGCTTTAGACTCATGCGATGAAGGATATGTGTGATGAAATCCTAGACCTCAACCAAGATGTGGGTAGATTATGGGATTTTTTCTAGGACCTGAGGCTGGTGGATAAAAATGTTAAAGACTAAGCTATTTTATTTTTCTATCTTATCTTATACCATTTTACGAGAATGGGGGTGCCAATGTACGAGAAGATTTTTGGAAACTAGGCATGAAAATTGAAGGTTAAAGAGAATGGGGGTGCAAAACTTACAGTACTCATTTATGCCTGTTCGTTCATTTTCCCTAAGTGCCCTCAACCTCGTCCTTGGCACTGGTATTGACCTCGTTTTCACTCCTCCAAACTCTTCCTTGGCACTGATATTGACTTTATTTTCACTCCTCCAAACTCTTCATCGACGTTGGTATTGACCTTGTTTTAATTCAAAACTCTTCCTTAGCACTAGTATTGACCTTGTTTTCACTCCTCCAAACTCTTCCTCGGTGTTGATATTGACCTTGTTTTCACTCCTCCAAACTCTTCGTCGGTGCTAGTATTGACCTTGTTGTTAATGATATAGCAGCTTCAGTAGCTCCTTCCAGCTCAAATCCTTTGTGGAAACATAAATTGAATGATATCCGTTGGCTATTCAATTTATATTTATTGTTATCATTTATCTTCACTTTGTATGGGCCGACATATGGAGATATGAATTCATCTTGTTCCGTTATCAAGAAGACACTTAATACATGTTCAAAGAGCCTCGAACAAATAAAGTCATACAAGTTATTTTGATTGAGGCTGACATTGTTGCTTGGAGCCGACATCATATCTTGGAGTCATGATTTCTTAAGAGGCCGACATGAAGGATCTGTCTTTCCATTCATTTGTATATATATAGAGATTGTTCGTCCATTGTTATTATCCAAGCACCAGACCAGTTCGATCTTTTACACAAGTGCGAATATATTATTTGATCAAGAGTGATCATATCATACAGGGCGAAGGTACAATTAGCGAATTCTGTCAAGTGTGCATCAAGGGTGAAGTTACTGCTAACAGAGTTCAGTTGTTCACATTAGATCTAATGATCAAGTGCGAACTTATCTGATATTCCAGTGCGTATACATCTGATGCTCAAGTGCGAACTTATCTGATATTCTAGAGAAAATATTCTAGAGTGAACTTATCCGATATTCATCCATTTCATTTACAGTTTGATACAAGAGAAGTGTGATTCCATTAAGAGCAGATCAAAGATCTATTAGTCTGATTTCGATATCAAGGAAGAGCTTGATAATATTCTATTTTTTGCATCAAGCTTTGGTGTTGTTGGTTGGCCTTGCAATCGCCCGCATTGTAAAGATCATTGTTGACTACTTTAAATATAAGAGAGATCTTTGTTGCTGGGTTTTTCTCCCTTAAGAGGAGGGTTTTCCCAGGGTATATGTTGTGTTATTATCTTTGATTTTGAATTATTTTCTGTGCATTTACATCTAATCATGAAATTTAACATGGTATCAGAGTGGGTCAATGAAAAAGATCTGATCAGAAATTGATTGCAGTAAGTTTGTCGTCATTGGAAACTTAGATTGAAGTTATGCACATTTCGGGACAATAGACTGAGAGTCTTCATCGGCTTCCCCTATTCATGTTTAGTCGATGTAATTGTGTACATTGTGAAGAAAGTAAAGAGGCATTTTTCAGATCCTATCAGAAGTTGCCTGGAGTTCAGCGTATAATCTTTTTGGTGAATCCTTCTTGCTGGGCAATTATCTGTGACATCTCTGAAATGAAATGAAAATGTGTCATGTGCTGGGCATTTTCAGTGAGGAGGTTGTGATCTTCATTTATATGCAGCCACTGTGATTTTTGTGCGGGCTCTAATAATTATGTTGTTTAAGTTCTATCTGAACCTATCTACTTGGAAGAAGCTTGAGCAGATCTGAATCCTTGGTGAATGCAAGGAAGATTAATAAAGAGATAAGTATCTTTGTTTATATTTTTAAATCTGAGATGAATTTCAGTTTGTTGAGTTGTGCAAATCTGACATCATTTGCTTGGATTGCATGTGACCAGTAAATAGTGATCATTGGGATAAGATTCTTTAGAATTAACAATTATTCATTGCAAGTTGTTTCATGCTAATTTCTGAGTGTGACTCTGAAATAAAAGGTAAACTAAAATTACAATTATGATTGATTTTTCTATATGCATGAATTGTGATAGAGCCTCGATTATTTGAGAAGTCTGGTTCTATATGCTGACTACCTAATGAAATCTGTGTAGACTGTCTTTTGTTATGTTGAGATTAGCTCTCTCGAGAATAGTAACGATGGAAGAAAGACATGTCAGAATCAACGAAGATGAATGATGAATTTATTATTTGGGATTACTTAAGGAGATCCTGATTTCAATGAGATAAGTATTGCATGGTTGAATAATGTTCATGAATTTTTCATGTAATTATTAATTCATGCTATAACACTAAGATAGCCAATTATGTATGCCTCTAGCAATGGTACTTCTCTTTGAGATAGTTGAGTTCCATGAACTATTAGTAATCTCTTCTTAATGCTTTCATGACATACCAAGAAGTGTAAGAGATTGCTTTCTGCATTATGTAGGTTGAAGTATGGAGGCACATCATGCAGCCATGGGACCGAGTGGATGGTTGAAGACATCTCTTTGAAAAGGAAGATTTAACCTTCAGAGGGAGTTCTATGAGTTGATGAGAATAAAATAGAGTGTTCTGGGATGAGGTCGAAGAGGAAAACCCTATATCTCTATAGAGGTGTATGTTGGAATCCATTTCTCTAAGGCAAGCATTGCAGGAAATCTTAGATGATGAGGTCAGAAGATTGATGCAAATACTTAGAAATGCAGATGGAAGCATTGAGAAGTACAAGGCAAGATTTGTGGCTCGTGGGTTTTCTCAAAAAGATGGAGTTGATTACATTGCTCTTGTTGCTCAGTATTTTGAGGTACATGGGAGGAGTCACATGTTTTCAATCTGAAGAAGGCCTTGTATGGTCTTAAGCAGGCTCCTCATGCATGGTACGTAAGGATTGATCAGTACCTATCAAGTTTGGGTTCTTGAAGAATGATGCTGATCCAAATCTCTACTTCAAGGAATTGACTTCTAAATTTGAGATGAAGGACCTTGGGATTATGCATTACTTCCTTGGCTTAGAAGTCTGGTAGAAACCAGATGGTATGATTCTAAGTCAAGGGAAGTACACCATTGATATATAGAAGAGATTTGGCATGATGGATTGCAAATCCATGTCTACATCTATGGAGGTTGTAGCTAGTTCAGATTTGGTGGATCCTACATTATATAGACAGCTGATTGGATCCTTGATGTATCTAGTTAACACTAGACCTGATATTTGCTATGCAGTGAGTGCACTTAGCCAGTCTATGTGTGATCCAAGACAGATACATCTTGTTGCAGCTAAACACATCCTGAGACACTTGCGTGGCACAGTTGGATATGGGTTGAAGTATACTTTAGATGCAGACTTGGAGGTACTTGGTTTCACTGATTTTGATTGGGCAGGTTGTGTCTCAGATCAGAAGAGCACCTCTGATTGTTGCTTTAGTTTGGGTTCTGCTATGATTTCCTTGTGCAGCAGGAAGCAATCTTTTGTAGCATTGAGTACAGTAGAGGCTGAGTACATTACAACTTGCATGGCAACTCGGGAAGCAGTGTGGCTTCATAAGCTCCTTGCAGGATTGTTTGGACAATCAATGGAGCCTACTATTATTCATTGTGATAATTAGAGTTGTGTGAAGCTTTATGTCAATCTTGTGTTTCATGATAGATTCAAGCATGTTGATCAAGTACCACTATATCAGAGATATAGTACTGTGTAAGGCTGTACAGTTGAGGTACATTAGCACTGATGAGTAGATGACAAATATTCTCACCAAGCCTCTCACCAGGATAAAGTTTGTATACTTCCCAGAAAAGCTTGGTACGGTGGAGAATCCAGCCTTGACTGAGTATGAGTCTCAGTATCAGTGAGCCTTGTTTAATGAGTTCTTCTCTGTGAGAGAAGTTTGAGGTGAAATCCCTTGTTAATGCATTTTCTTCTGTGACGGAAGAATTTGAGGTGAAAGCCCTTGTTTCCACCCTATGAAAGAGTCATGGTGGATGTCATGTGTGTGACTCCATGACATATGTTGTACTTGTGTTTCACCCTTTGGGAGAGCCATGGTGAAAGTCACATTGAGGTGACAACATCACGCAAGTGATGAACACTTGTACATACCATACATGGGTGTAGCCATGATGGTTGATATCACATTGAGGTGATATATCATTTCACACATGGATGTAGCCATGATGTTCGTCATCACATTGAGGTGATATCCTTCTCTTTATATCTGATTGCAAGCAATGATGGCTAATGGATATCATATTCAGATAATTCGTATTTGTGCAGCTGGAAGTTCTCTCCCTAGCTGAGAGGGAGTGTTAATGATATAGCAGCTTCGGTAGCTCCTTCCAGCTTAGCTCCTTCATGGAAACATAAATTGAATGATAACCATTGGCTATTCAATTTATATTTATTGTTATCATTTATCTTCACTTTGTATGGGCCGACATATGAAGATACGAATTCATCTTGTTCCGTTATGAAGAAGACACTTAATACATGTTCAAAGAGCCTCGAACAAATAAAGTCGTACAGGTTATTTTGATTGAGGCTGACATTGATTGCTTGGAGCCGACATCATATCTTGGAGTCATGATTTTTTAAGAGGCCGACATGAAGGATCTGTCTTTCCATTCATTTGTATATATAGAGAGATTGTTCGTCCATTGTTATTATCCAAGCACCAGACTAGTTTGATCTTTTACACAAGTGTGAATATATTATCTGATCAAGAGTGATCGTATCATACAGGGCGAAGGTACAATTAGCGAATTCTATCAAGTGCGCATCAAGGGTGAAGTTACTGCTAACAGAGTTCAGTTGTTCACATTAGATCTGATGATTAGGTGCGAAATTATCTGATATTCCAGTGTGTAATATCTGATCCTCAAGTGCGAACTTATCTGATATTCTAGAGCGAACTTATATGATATTCATCCATTTCATTTACAATTTGATACAAGAGAAGTGTGATTCCATTAAGAGAAGATCGAAGATCTATTAGTCTAATTTCGATATCAAGGAAGAGCTTGATAATATTCTATTTTTTGCATCAAGCTTTGGTGCTATTGGTTGGCCTTGCAATCGGCCACATTGTAAAGATCATTGTTGACTACTTTAAATATAAGAGAGATCTTTGTTGCTGGTTTTTTCTCCCTCAAGAGGAGGGTTTTCCCAGGGTATATGTTGTGTTATTATCTCTGATTTTAAATTATTTTCTGTGCATTTACATCTGATCATCAAATTTAACACTTGTTTTAACTCCAAATGCTTCCTCGGCATTGGCATTGACCTTGTTTTCACTACTCCAAACTCTTCCTCGACGCTGGCATTGACCTTGTTTTCACTACTCCAAATTCTTCCTCGGTGCTATGATTGACGTTGTTTTCACTACTCCAAACTCTTCCTTGGCACTGGCATTGACCTTGTTTTCACTACTCCAAAGTCTTCCTTGATGCTGGTATTGAGCTTTCACTTCTCCAATTTGACAAGCTACAACCTAGTTTCATTAGGTTTTATAGTATATTAATTAAGTTGAAAATTTTGGCACTATTTAGATAGGTTTTAATATTCTACAATATAGTTAAGTATATATTATCTATATTTTACATAATAAATAATATAATTATTCAACTTATTATAATTATATATTATATTCTTTAATAAAATTATTATAATTAATAATTAATAATAAGTATATTTTTATATAATACAAAATATAATTAATATAATATATATTTAATATAATTAGTAATATATATTAATATGAGAGAGAGAAACTAAATATTGATTGGTTGTTTCATGTCAACAATCCAAGGATGGCATGTATTCTTGGGGAGTTATGCTCAAGGTAGCATGCCATTTGATTAAAGATATGATAATTCTCCTTTAAGACCTCTTCAATGTACCCATTGCACACTTAAGGAGACAAAGATAAATATAGGGAAGAAAATATAGAGAGAGAGGGAGATAATGACAAACATACAAATAGAAAGGGAGACAAAGAGATAGAGAGGGGTAGAGAGATAAAGAGATAAGGATGAATAGATAGAGATATAGGGAGGGTGATTGATATATCTCTCCCTATCGCTCTCTATATCTCTATATCTCCCACTATCTATGTCACTCCTTCTTCCCCCCTCTATCTATTGAGCTATCTCTCCCTCTTCCCCCTTTCTCTCTCATTCACTCCATCTCTCCCTCCATCTCTCCTACTCTATATCTCTATCTCTTTTTTTCTTTTTATCTCCCTCTCACTCCCCTCTCTATCTCCTTCTATCTATATCCCTTTCTCTCCCTCCCCCTCTCTATCTCCCCCTCTCTATCTCTCACTATCTCTCCCACCCTATCCCCCCTATCGATCAACTCTCTATCTCCACCTCTCTTCCTTTCTCTTCCCATATATCTCCATCTCTCTTTCTCTTCCCATATATCTCTATCTCTCTCTCTTTCTCTCCCCATCTATCTCTATCCTCCCATATATTAACTAAGAATCCATGTAAGCATACAATAGTATATGTTGGTAAAACTATAATAGTGTTTTATTAAACTATAAGTAACACTTATCTTTCTAATGTCAAGACTTCTTATAAAAATAGTGTTTTATTAAACTATAAGTAGATTATTGTCACTACTCTTCATTCAACATGAAATGCCAAATGTAGCAATTTTTTGTTGCTTTTGTCAAGTTTCATTAACCAAGCTATTTACTAGGTTCAATAAAGTTGTGTTATGACCTTTCATCTCTTTAAAATAATTATACAATATTAGCGAGATCAGGAAGGGAGAAAACTAAACTCCTTCAAAATAGGGGTAGTTGTGGGTTTGTTGGTTTTCTTTGTATACTATATAATTATTTCCTCTAGGATAAATAAGTCACTTTAGATCATTTTCTTAGTTATGTATCCTAACTAATATAGAGTAATCTTAATCATTTTAATTGACTACTACATAATAGTTTATGTGTTGAAAGAATTGTTTCCATTCTTTGTAGTTTTTACATTGGAATAAAAATTATATTTAATTTCATGCCAATATACTTCTTTCATAAAGATATTTGTTTGAAATAAGTGCTTCATAACCCATCTAATCAAATCATAATTAACCTATCAAAAAGGAAATAGGAAGTTTCTAAAGAAAAGAACACTTGACCCAATCATAAGTGTATGTCCTTCAGAGAAAGGAGTGATCCACCTTAGCAATAACAACTACCTAATTTAGACCTAGGTATGTGTAGGATCGTGATGGGCCAAAAATTGGCAACATGAAAAAAGTAGCGTTTTGAACTCGCCAAAAAACACGAAAATCCTGAGTTGACTTTTTTTTTTGGGTTTGTTGTCAGTACATTGCTCCATAGAAATTCCCAAGCCAAAGTACTACAAATCAAATATCTGATTTATTTTGGATATCCAATTCGTGTCAACTATCTAATTTGAAAAACATTTTAAAATGTAATATTTTGGTGCTATAAATCGGATATCCGATCTAAATTGGATATCCAGTTTTTGCATACATATACCCAAGAGTAATTAGGAGGTGGAGGATGGGCAAGAGAGAGAGAGAGAGGGAGAGAGAGGTAAAGGGAGAGAGAGAGAGGGAAAGGGATGGAGAGAGAGAGAGAGAGGGGAGAGAGAGAATTAGGAGGGGGAAGGGAGAGAGAGAGAGAGAGAGAGG
>VDFB02012604.1:23024-42897 GCA_007258455.2 Sequoia sempervirens
GAGGGGAGAGAGATAGAGGGAAAGAGAGAGAGAGGGGGTATGAGGGAGAGACTTTAGAGAGAGAGAAGGTAGAGGTTTTAAGGGTTTGGGGTTTAAGGGTTAAGGATTAATGGTTTAGGGTTTAGGGTTATGGGTAATGATGGAACTTCAAAGTTTTATTCTTTGTGTTCTATTTTATCCTGCCTTGTGTCTCTGGTCATCTATAGTGTTTGAGAAAATCCTAAGGTTGGGGTTTTACCTTTGTCTTCATGTAAAACCCTAGTGTTCATATTAAATCTTGGATGGGATCTGTTTGGCCATTAATTTTTGGGAAATCTTTAAAATGACTTCAGCCTCATCGCTTCGTCTAGGCTAGGCTCCTTTGGTTTTATTGTTTTATTTCCTTTGCCTGACTTTATTTTTCCTAAGTCTTTTGTTGGTCCCGTGTTCCCTCGTTAAAACAACTTATGTCATTGTTTTTCATTGACCTATTGATGTACCCTTATTCCTTTAGGGGAGAGGGCCCAATAGTCGTACATGCTAACTTTCTTAGCATCTAGCAATTGACTGGAATATCATAGAACCTTCATTTTTTTTTGAAATGTAGACTAGTCTCTTATTTATCTATAACTAAGGTTTGGAGGCACAACTCATCATGCAACTCGCCACATCGGTAGATATTTTAAGAAGTGTCTAAAATTTTACTTTTTAAAGGTTCGACCAAAACTTAATCATGGAACCCCCAATAGTTGAACCAAAAAAATATCATTTGTTGCTTGTAGAATATGATATTTTTTATTTAAATTAAAATTAATATACAACCTAAGTGGACCAAATGCTTATTGATAACCATAAATATTTGATATCTCTACCTTTTATATTCAACACATGGACTAATAATTGAACACAAAAAATCTATTTGTTGTTATAAAAACAACACATAATGATTTAAAATACAACTTATATTAAACAAAAATGGACCAATAGTTGAACACTAAAACATTTTGAAAATCCTTCACATTTAATGGGAAAATACATGTTATTTATTGTGCTCACCTTTTATATTTGTGATAGGAAAAACTATTAATAAAAAATTATCCAATGCTTGTAGATTTCTACCCCAATTGTTGTACACATAACAATATTTTTTCACTATGATAACAATACTTGTTTAAATGAGTGTCTTATTTTTTAAATGATATACTTATAGTGGAGATTTGTGATATTTTATTTGAAACAAAAAAATACTTATTTCACTTCTTCATGAATGTATTTATGATTTTTTCATAAAACATTTAGAGGTTCTCATGTGTTCAAGTATGGGTCCATTTTTTTATCAACATTTGGTTTTTTCTTTATTTACATTTGGACTATTTATTTACAATATATAGTATAAATATGTGGTAAGACTAGGTATTATCATCACAATTGAGTTTTCCCTCTCCCCTAATAAATGTTTTTATTTTACAGAGGGACAAGTTCGCATGGCCATAGATCAATCGTCGTGTGATCTTAGTCATTCCACGCCATTCCACGATGACCCCACCACACTGTCTTTGTTGATTGCAATATCATGGACGAGCGCCATGTGTCTCATCCTGTGAATCCGAAGGAATGATAAATACTTTGATGCATCTTTAATACATTATGTTGTGGGTTACTAAAGTGGTTATAAGATGCATGTGTTTTAAATCAACAAAGATGTTATAATCTCGGTAGAAAGGTGCTTGATGGTTAATAACAAGGGTGGTGACTGTGCTGAACAAACATGATTGCCAATGGTTGAGATCCATGGTTTCCCTCCATCGTGTGATCAAAAGTTATGAGGTCTTTATTGATTGCGATATTATGGGCGAGCACCACATGTATCATCCAATGAAGCTGAAGGAATGATAAATACTTTGATGTGTCTTTAATACATTATGTCGTGGGTTACTAAAGTAATTATAAGATACATGTGTTTTAAATCAACGAAGATGTTATAATCTCGGTAGAAAGGTGCTCGATGGTTAATAAAAAGGTTGGTGACTGTGTTGAATGAACAAGATTTCCAATGGTTGAGATCCATGGTTGCCCACCATCGCGTGATCCAAAGTTGCGAGTTCTTTATTGATTGCAATATCACGGGCGGGCGCCACATGGATCTCCTTGGAAACGAGTAGTATGGTGGGGCAATGGCTACCTAGCCTATAAAAAGGCATGGGCATCCACATGGCTTATGCCTACGGCACTTTTGTTAACAATTGTTAATGTCAGTTAATGTACATTTCATTAATTAGCTATTGCGTACTTCCTTAGTATGTTCAATATAATTTTTTTCTTTAAAAAATTATTCTCTACTTTTCAAATTTTTTAAAAACTATTGTATATTTAAATTCTTAAAAATATAGAATAATTTTTTGTTCTTTAAAAAATAATTTTGTTTTACTTTGAATTATTTTAAATATAATTAATAAAATAGTGTCAGTATTAGTTTTACGATTAAGTTTAGGGTTAGAGTTAGAGTGAGAATTATTGTTGAGATTGAATCATAACCCTAATCTAACCTTAACCTTAAACCTAATTGAACTCTAACCCCAACCCTAACCCTATCATTGAACCCAAGCTTTAACCTAGAACACCAACTCCAATTAAATGGTAAACCTAACCTAACTTAAACCCTAATGTTAATCCCAACCTTAAGTCTATCTATAATCATAATCCTAACCCTTCTCATTCTAACCCTAATTATAATCTTAATTATAATTCAAACCCTAACCATAACTCTCATGCTATTCATAATCCTTAGTTTAACACTAACCATAGTTCTCATGAAAACCTTAACTCTAATTATAACCCTAATCAAACCCCAACCTTAACCTTAACCCTAACCTTAACCTTAAGCCTGAGCTTAATTAAATCAAGATCCTAGCTCTAACCCCAAATTCATATATGTGAGATAATTATAATTTACCAAAACCCTAACCATGATTGAATCATAACCCTAATTGAAATATAATCCTACCTTTAATTGAACCCTAACCCTAATTGAATCGTAATTTTAACCCTAAGCCTAAATGAACCCTATTTTTAACTCTAAGACTAATTAAACACTATTTCTAACCCTAACCCTAAGCCCATCTAAATCCTAGCCCTAATTAAACCCTAACCCTTAATGAGCACTATCCCTAATTAAACCCTAACACAATTGAACCATAATTCTAACCCTAATTTAATACTAACACTCACCCTAATCCTAATAGCATATTATTAGGGTTATATTTATTAATGTCTTAATATTAGTTTATAAATTCAACATTAATTATAAATATTTTAAAATAAATTAAATATTTCAATCTAAAATTTTAATATTTGACATTACAAATAAAATTAAACTAAATTCTATTTTTTTAAATCCATAAAATATTTATTATCTATTTAGTTTTACTAATTATCTAATACAATTAAATTAAATTAAATTAAATATTCATTTTAAATTAATCAAAACAATTATTAATTAGAATTTTAGAATAAATTAAGAAATAAGATCTATATAAAATCAACTTTTCTATTTTTTTTCTGTGTCCAAATCATTTCATTTTCTAAAATTATACTAAATTATAGATATCATAATTAAACACAAAACTTTATTCTATTCTAATCATAACCCTAGTTAAACCCTAACCCTATTTGGACTCTAACCCTTACCCTAATTGAACACCAAATCTAATTGTGATTTATCACTAAGCATAATTTAATTGTACCCCTCACCCTAACCCTAACCCTAACTCTAACTAAACCCTAAACATAGCTCTAGTCAAACTCTAACCCAAACCTACTCGATTCATAATCCCAACCCTAACTCAAACCCTAATTGAACTTTAAAACTAACCTTAATTAAGTATTAACCCTAATTGAACATTTATTGAACACTAGTCCTAATTGTACCATAACCCTAACTTTGAACTACAGTTGAACTCTAATCCTAACCCTAACACTAATTCTCATCCTAATTGAACCTTAACCCCAACCCTAACCTTAACCTTGACCCAATTTGAACTCTCATTGAATTCATAACCTTAATTAAACCCCAACCTCATCCTCAACCCTAACCCAAATTGAACATTAATTGAACCCTAAACCTAACCCTAAGTGAACACTAATCCTAATTGAACTCTAACTTTTTAGTTGAAAATATTAAATTTCCTTGTATTTTCCCATTCATCGTCATTTATCATTCAATTCCTAATAGAACTCCAAAAATTTATAGTTTTATAATGTTTTAATACAAACCTAATATTAAGGGTTTATAGTTTAAGGGTTAAGGGTTTAAGAGCTTAGAGTTTAAGGGTTAAGGGTTTAAGGTTTAGGGTTAAGGGTAGAGGGGAGAAGGATAGAGAGAGTGAGTGAGAGAGGGAGAGGGGGTAGGAGGAGAGAGACTTTAGAGAGAGAGAGAGAGAGGGTAGAGGGTTTAAGGGTTTGGGGTTTAGGTTTAGGGTTATGGGGTAGAGGGAGAGAGAGAGAGAGATTCAAGGAAAGAGAGAGGGAGGAAGTGGGAGAGAGACAGAGAGTAGAGGGTTAAGGGTAGAGGGGAGGTAAGGGTGAGAGAGAGAGGAGAGAGTATAAGGGTGAGACTTGAGAGAGAGAGGGAAAGAGGGAGGGAATGGGAGAGAGATATGGGGTAGAGGGTAGAGGGTTTAAGGGTTTAGAGTTTAAGGGTTAAGGGTTTAAGGTTTATGGTTAAGGGTCTAGTGTTTAGGGTTTAAGGGTAGAGGGGAGACACGTAGAGGGAGTGAGTGGGAGATAGATAAAGACCTAAGAGAGGGAGAGGGGGTAGGAGGGAGAGAATTGAGAGAGAGAGAGCTCGGGTAGAGGGTAGAGGGTTTAAGGGTTAAGGGTTTAGGGTTATGGGTAGAGAGGAGAGAGATAGAGGAATTTAGTCAAATGAAAAACCCCAATATTAGGATTTTCCCAATACCATAAAAGACTAGTAACATAAGACATGATAGGAAAGAACATAAGACAAGACAAGAAAGGATAGATTCAAAAGATGCAACATACTATGTTGATATGTCCTTCAATCTTCTTAAGAAGATCCATGATCTATTTATAAAGGAAGTGACTTCATAGATGCATCAAGTTTAATTATGCATCTTTTAAACAATGAGGAAGCATTTCAAGTTGTTGTCAGCCCCTCTCACCATAACCCTATTGGATAGTCACACATCACATACGAAGGTGAGTTGTTAGGTCACCCACATATGTGACAGGTGGTTGTCCAATAAAGATAAAATGAGGAGACTATGTGTATATATTACACATAAAAAGAGAAGAGCAATGGTTGAATCAATGTCATGATACAAGTACAAGGACAACACCTTTGCAAGAGCTAGCTACAAGAGGAAAAGGGGATTGATATTATTCATTCATGGGTGTACTGGTGAAAGTGAATGCAATAGGTAAAGGTCATTGTCATTGATAAGGACAACCAACAATGAATACTACAATGGTCTCATGAAGGACAACAATAAAAACAAAATCTAAAGTTGCACAAGGCTCTATTCAAGGCCTTCACAATGAAACATTAGGCAAACAAGTTGCCAGATAAAATTCAATGCATGATGTTTTAAGGAAAGGCATAAAAGGAAAAGACATTCAAGAAACATCGACTCTAGTTGACACAGATAATATGCCTATTGAAAACATGTCATTACAAGAGGTTTATGACAGCAATGGAACCCTCATATCATGTGATCAAGATATGATTACTATGCTAATAACCTTTCATGTAGGGGTTTTCGTCATCATGATTGATCCAATATGGATCATGATTGCATACAAGTAACAAAAAGTTACAAATGACAATTAAACAGTTATGATTCAAGAGAGGTCTCATTTTGGAAGCCAAGGCCATAGTACAAGTGTATATGAACAACAACTATGAGGTTATGCTATAAGACAACCATGCAGGTTCATGTAGGACATCAAGCATTACAATGGTACAAGTGCATATGAACAACAATCAACAATCAACAACAAGTAGTGAAGGAAGGAAAACACACTTGTATTTTTACCTTTTCATACCATTGATCATCCATTCCAGCAATAGGCTATAACAATGAAGGCATATACTTGCATAGGGGTGTTTTAATGAAGATATTCAACATAAAAACCATCATAAATCATGGTGCTTCAAGGGAACAAAGCATAGTCATGAATAAGAGCAGTACCATTAAAGGCTACATGTTTGTCTTCATGGTATCTATGAATTTGAAAAAATAAATCTACACTGGGTGACAACATGGCTATAGCCATGAAATGGATTGCAGTGAGATAAATAATATAAATGGTTGTTTCCACTATCTCATTTTCTCTTTGGATAGTCATTACTAAGTCCTAACAAGTGAATAGCAAAGGGATAGGTGTCAATAATATACCTTCATTTGAAAAGTCCTAGACTTTTGGTGATCTCATTGACCCAATAAGGCATTGCTTAGAAATCATTTCATATCTTTTTGACAAAATCAACAGGAGGACTGATGTATCCAATTGTAAGAAGAGATCAATGTCCAAGGGAGGGGTAGTACCTTAATCTTAGTTACCACTACTGCAAGATGATAAATGACAATCCTTATCTTTGTATGCATGGAGGTCCTAAAGCATACTTTGGGTAAGGTGCATTCATGGCATCTTTTGGTGAAATTTTTCCCAAGCATGAGCAAAGATCCAACATTCCATCAGGCTAAGTTGGAACAATTATACACTAATCCCTCCCCTAGGGTGTTTCCTCGCATCAAAATCAATCCCTTCTTCCTATCATTTGTTGACAAGGGAAATTAATTAAAATGCTTAAATGGGATTATAGGCGGATATGTTCTATATAAGGATTTGATAAGTAGTATTGGGTTAGAATACATATTCATAAGATTGCAATGCAATGTTATCAGGGATCATATATGTTATGTGTTAAATTGGTCATAAACCCTTGAATACTTATGAATTTGAATCCCACAATGGATATATGGCACTAATCTAAGTTTTATGATTTAGTATTTGTTCATCTTTACCTAGAGCTTGCTAAAAATTGCAAATCAATGACCTATTTTATCTTGAGATTGTGTTGTAGTTATCTCATGCTCCAAATAGCTGATAATGTCAATTAATAGCCAATTCTATTCTATATTATTTATGTTGTGCTATTAAATGAGATTATTATTTTTTGATAAAAGGGGGGATAAACGGGTTTTACAGGGACCCGAAACCACAAAGTAACAAAACAGGATAAGACCGAAACAGCGGTCAAAAAAATAAAAAAACTGCCAAAGAAAATAAAACCAGCATCAACAGGCAGCAACAAAAAGCCTCAAAGAGGCCAGAAAAACACCAGCAAATAGAAGAAGCAGGGCTCGACCACCACTAGTTCATAGAATTCAGGAGCTCATCCGCAACCTCCTCCAAGTCTGCCATTTCCTGAGCCCCCTCCATAAAGATCTAAGCCATACTAGGGGTAGTCTGGACTTTCCTTTTCATGCTAGATCTGGTACGTTTAGATATCCCAGCTTCCTCATCTTGGTCTTTCTCTTGATCAAGGTCGACAATCAGAGCTCTCTTCTGGGTTTTCTCCAATCTTTCAGACATAGCCTTGATGATAACAGAATTATGTCTGGCAATTCTGCAATTTTGCTCGGTGATCTTTTTCAAGGTTCCTTTGATTTTTTCGAGTTCATTTTCGATAGTGCTGTCCTTTTGAGGAATATTTTTCATATTGTTGTGCTTCTTCGCTTCGAGCTAGCTAAGCCCAACGACTTTAACTTCAATTTCCCCCAGTTTGCTATGAAGAGACAAATTTTTTGTTTTCAGCTCACTTATCTCATGAAAAACCCATTTGGTAGAATTGAGCTTGTCCTGGGAGTAGCTTTTGGCATTACCAAAAAAGTCAAAAGGGGGGTCACTTTCAGGATTGACCCCAAAGAACACCGACTCCGCACCTCTCGGGGGGCTCAAGTTTTTCTGATGAATATTCTGGGGGGCGTGAAGTTCCTCAAGGCTGGCCCCAGCTATCTTAGCAGAAACAACAGGGGAGTCATCAAGGTAGGACACAAGCTTATTAACCGGGGAGCAAGAGCAAGCCATATTGGCATTAGGGTTAGTGTGGCCAGAGGTCAAAGTAGAGCAAGCTCCAGAAGGTTGAGGGGGGCGGCCAGAAGTAGAAGGATGGGGCAAAGGAGGCGAAGGGCTCTGGACACGGTCAGGAGAAGCTTTGGTTTCAGACAAGCTAGGCTCAGTATCATCTTTGTCAAGCACCAGCGGGGCAACAGGGTTAGGAAGGGCGGGCATATTCTGAAAGTGCTCAAAAATAAGTCTTAACAGACCCGAGTGAAGAATCGGGTATCTTTTAGGGCTTCTTCTATGATCAGAAAAGTTGTTTCTTAGAGAACAGAGCAAGAAGAAGGGGATAGAGATACACACCTTATGCCGGAAGTGATTAAGCAGAATGAAGTGGTAACCGTAGACCCTTGTGAAGCGGCCGTCGAGCGTGATGTACTCCATGATAACCCTTAGCACTTTTCTCGATAGAGCTTTTATAGTGTCCACTTCATAGTAGCTATTCGACATCTTGACCAGATTTTGTTTCTCTATTTCAGATTTGGAAAATTTCAAAACAGCTTCGTCGGAAAATTTCCTGTCTCTGAAGAATTTATGCTCTTCCATCAGAATACCCGTGACCTCCGCAATCAGGGCTTCATCAATTTGAACTTTCCTCCCAAACAGGACGACCTCCCCATCATTCCAATTCTTCTCAAAGAATTCAGTAATCTCCTCCTTAGGGCCATGGAGTTTCTCAATGAACGGAAGTAATCCACCCCTTCTGATTTTACTCCAGGCTTTTTCATTTTTGGTGTGTGATTCAAAGCTGGTAGGTTCCAGGCTTTGTTATTGTTAATGTTGTTTATGATATTGGTGCAGAGGTTGTAAACATGCTAAGGGATCACCCTCTTGGGTCTTGCAGAGCCTGAAGTGTAGGAGGATTTTTTAAGGTCCTCATCAATTGGTCCAGGTCCTTCACACTACCCTTGATTGGGATTGACAATTCCATGGGTAGGTTAGAAGACCAACCTGGTTACATTGTAAAACAAAACCAACAATTCCCTCTACCCTTAACCCAAAACCCTAAACCCTTAACCCTTAAACCATCTACCCTCTACCCTTAACCCCCCTCCCTCTATCTCTCTTCCACTCCCTCCCTCTCCCTCTCTCTCTATCAAGTCTCTCCATCCTAGCCCCTCTCCCTCTCTTAGATCTCTCTCAACTCTTAACCCTCCCTTCCTTTATCTCTCTCTCAAGTCTCTCCCTCTAGCACCATTCCCTCTCTCAAGTCTCTCTCTCACTCACTCACTTACTCACTCTATCTCAAGTCTCTCCCTCCTACCCCTTTCTCCCTCTCTTAGGTATTTCTCTCACTCATTCACTCCCTCTATCTCTCTCCCCTCCACCCTTAACCCTAAACCCTTAAACCATCTACCCTCTACCCTTAACCCTCACTCCCTCTATCTCTCTCCCACTCCCTCCCTCTCTCTCTCTCTGTCAAGTATGTTCAATATCCTAACCCCCTCCCTCTCTTAGGTCTCTCTCTCTCACTCACTCACTCCCTCTATCTCTCTCCCATTAACCCTAAACCCTAAACCCTAAACCGTTAACCCTAAACCCTTAAACCCTCTACCCTTAACCATCCCTTCCTTTATCTCTCTCTCTCTCAAGTATCTCCGTCCTAGCGCCACTCCCTCTCTCAAGTCTCTCTCTCTCACCCACTCACTCACTCGATCTCAAGTCTTGCCCTCCTACCCCTTCTCCCTCTCTTAGGTCTTTCTGTCACTTACTCCCTCTATCTCTCTCCCCTCCACCCTTAACGCTAAACCGTTGAACCATCTACCCTCTACTCTTAACTCTCCCTCCCTCTATCTCTCTCCCACTCCCTCCCTCTCTCTCTCTCAAGTATCTTCAATATCCTACCCCCTCTCCCTCTCTTAGGTCTCTCTCCTCACTCACTCACTCCCCTCATCTATCTCCTCCCTAAAACCTAAACCCTAAACCCTAAACCCTTAAACCCTCTACCCCTACCCTTAACCCTCCTCCCTTCTCTCTCTAGTCTCCTCCTACCCTCCCTCTCTCAAGTCCCTCTCTCTCTCTCCTCCTCCTCAACTCACTCAATCTCCCCCACCCCTTCTCCCTCTCTTAGATCTTTCTCTCCCCACCACTCTCTCTATCTCTCTCCTCCACCTTAACCCTAAACCCCAAAGCCATCTACCCTCCATCCCTATGTCTGCCTCCCTCCTCCTCTCTCTCACTCCTCCCTCTATTCTCTCCCCTTAACCCTTAAAGACTCTACCCTTAACCCTCTCGTGCTCTCTATCTCTCTCCCTCCCTCTCTCTCACTCAACCTCTATCTCTCTCCCTCTACCCATAACCATAAACCCTTAACCCTTAAACCCAAATACCCTCTACCCTCTCTCTCAAGTCTCTCCCTCCCTGCCCCCTCTCCCTCTCAAGTCTCCTCTCACTCACTCTCTATCTCTCCCCTCTACCCTTAACCCTAAACCTTAAACCCTTAACCCTTAAACTCTAAACCCTTAAGTCCCTCTACCCTCTATCTCTCTCCTAGTACTCCCTCTCTCCCCCCCTCTCTCTCACTCCTAAGTCTCTCCACTCTACCCTTAGCCCTCTACCCTTAACCCTTAAATCCTTAAATAATCTACCCTCTATCTCTCTCCCACTCTCTCCCTCTCTCTCTCAAGATGCTCTCTCCTACCCCCTCTCCCTCTCTCAAGTCTCTCTCTCTCTCACTTAGTCTATCTCTTTGTCCTCTGATGGAACTTTATATTTTTGCTCCTTATGTTCCATTCCTACCCTGCCTGGTGTTACTCGTCTTTCCTAGTGTCATAATTTTCCTTGGGTTGGTGGTTTTAGCTTTATTTTCATATAAAACCCTTGTGTTTATTTTACGCCTTGGTTGGGATCTATTTTGATGTTACTTTTTTGAGGGGTTTTAAAATGACTTATGTCCTATTGTTCTGTCTAGGCTGAGTCCCTTTGTTTTAATATTTTATTTCCTCTACAGGGTTTTATTTTCTTAAGTCTTGGTTGGCCCTGTGTTTCATCATTTAAAAATAGCTTATGTCATTGTTTAGCATCTGCCTAGTGATGTCCCCTTGTCATTTTAATAAATGTTTTGTTTTGCAGAAGGATGAAGTTAACGCGACCGTTGATCAACTATCGTTTGATCTCAACCACTCCCCACCATCTTGTGATGATCCCACCACACCACTTTGGTTGATCACAATATCATGAGTTGGTGCCACGTGTCCTATCTAGTGAGGCCAAAGGTGATAAGTTTGGTTAATCGTCAATCAATTGTCATCAGATCTTAACAGTTTCCTGCCATCGCGTGATCAAAAGTTGCAAGGTTTTTACTGATTGCGATATCACGGGCAGGCGCCACGTGTCTCATCTAATGAAGCTGAAGGAATGAAGGATATACTGTAGTAAATTAATCTGGCCTTTATACATTAAAAGGTGGATTACTAAAGTGTTCTTGAGGTGCACATGTTTTAAATCAGTAGATATGTTATAATCTTGATGAAAAAGCTGCTTGACGATTAATAATAAGGATGGCGACTATATTGAAGGAACAAGATCACAAATGCTCAAGATCTGCGGTTTCCTTCCATCGTGTGATCCAAAGTTGCAGGATATTTACTTATTGCGATATTGTGGGCGACTGCTATGTGGATGGCTAAAATTTAAATCTGCATCAAATATGGTTGGAGCCATTCGTGCAGCACGTGAATGAGCTTTAATGGTAGATGAGACATTTGCAAGCATGATTTGATAGAGATAAAATCAATTCTCCTATTTTATTTGTATCACAAAGCATTCAAGTATTTTGTGGAGCAATTTTAGAGCTGAAAGCGAAGTTGTGAATCTCTGCAGCTAGAATTTGGGACTTTTGCAAACAAATCCATGAGTTATTTTCTATGCTTGCCAGTCATTTTGCACTTGAATTTGGGAAAAGATTTTATGTGCTTGTCATTGAGCTTGTTGATAAACATGTTAGGGCTATAGTTTAATTATAGTTGTGAGTAAAATTTTGCAATGTTTTGTTTTGTAATTTCCTATCTCTGGTTAGTCCTAGCTATTTGAAGTGTGAAATTGTAAAAATACCCTAGTTTGTCCCAAATGGCATTGCCAAAGAAACATTCTAGCCATGTTGACTATTTAAAAAGAAACTTGCACAATGATTTCCTGGATCAATTTCCCTCCTCAATGAATAATAGGAAGAAGGGATTGGTTCTAATGCGAGGGAAAATCCTAGGGGAAGGGTTAGTATATTATTGCTCTAACATTTCCAATGCTAGGGTTCCTCTCATAGGCTTGGAAATGTTCAAATTATGGTATGGATACAGGAATTTGCCTCACCCCTTTTCAAACAGCTGGATGTATAATTTGGGAAAGCTAGTGGTCCCAAACGTGTTCCTTGACATAGACTTACTTAGGGCAATGGCTGCAAGATATGACCTCGTCACACGGGTAATTAGAGATAATGATGGAAAGGTTCTGTTGAGCATTAATAGAGAAGAGGTCTAGTAGATTTTTGACTTGAGTCAACTGAGTGAAGACTCAGTTCCTATCAATCTTGAGAAAATGAAGTAGGAATATGCAAAGTTGAAGTATCTTTTTAGAGCTAATTTGCTTCCACCTCATCTGGCAGGAGGTTCACGATTTTATATCAACCCTAGTGACTAGGAACCTTTCAGATTAAACTATTTTGCAAATAATTTCTTGGCCACTTTCTATTCATTGTGTTAGATTTTGGGTTGCAGTCCTGGTGTGGTGATTCCTATTACATACATGTTCATGGGGGTGCAAATACAACACCCTAACTTCTCTATGACATATGACTTTGTTTATCTCTTGGCTGAGAGGATACATCAAGGGTTGTCAAAGTTGCAGAAAAATGATACCGACACTCAATTCTTCTGGTATTCTATGCTGATCCATATGTTCTTGTTCAAGAATGATGACTTTTTCTCTAAAAAGATGGAATTAAGGCAATCGGTTGATGGAGAAAGATTGCAAGTACAATTATGGGGTGCAGATTTATCTTGCAATAAGGAAAGCACTAGTTATGTGCAATTTTATAATTGATTTGCTTCTAGATTGAGGGCTAGACTGATGGTGAATGTACCCAGGATCCCTGAGGAATTGCATGATTTGCTTAGGCCAAAAGGGAGGAAGCCAGAATTGAAAGTTTTCCATAATTGGGGTGACATTATCCCATACCCAGTTAGCATTGTTTTGAGAGTATACAGTTTTCAAGGAACCCCCCATATACTACCATACAATGTACCACCATGAGTGGGGTTTGTAGAAATTATGTGGCAAATAGGTTGTATCCATGAGGACAACCTCATAGGGAGGGGTAAGGGAAATTTTTTCCCTGATTATATAGTGGTGTCTGATTTTGCCTTTTCAAAAGTAGGCTAGGTGCATTTTGTGAAATTTTTTTATGATTACCATTTGAGGTGTGGTCCAAAGTAGCAACATGATCCTAAGGGTTTCTTTTCCTTTTTCATACAAATAATAAAGGTTGGAAAATTTGTGCATGAGATCAACTTTCCTAAGGATTTGATCGGAAATGAATTTGATCTAAATAGGCAGGAGTTGAACAAGGAGAAATGGATAACTTATGATAAGCTAGTAGATATTATGCATAAGATGGATCCGAAGTATAATCCATTGTTGGATTTCAATCCATACCATAAGAAGATTGACTTTCTAATGGAGAACTTAAAGGAAAATATGGGCACATTAAGGACCAAAAAGATAAATTTAGAATTGAGTCTAGGTGTACAGGAACAAGGTGCCAAGCCAATTGAAACAAGGCCAACATACCAGCCAACAGAAAGGTGGCCTATTTACAGGAGGAAAAAGGATGATAGTAGTGATGAAGAGGAAGTGGACAGAAAAGGAAAAAAAACAATGAAGTTTCCTTCACAACTAGGTCCAAAATTCAAAGTGTCTGGGGAAATTAAAATCATTTATTTAGAATCATCACCAAAAGATAGTCCCTCATCACCACCATCCGAGCCAAGCCCTAAAAGACAAAGAATTGATCAACCACAGGAGGATCTGATGGATAAAATTATTGTTACTGATCAGGACATGTAGGTTGGTATGCCTTCCCCTCATAGGCTAGCTGAATTGGTTCTATCTAATTTAGACATGAAAGGAAAAAGTGTACAAGATGCAAGAATGGAAGCATGTAAGGAGTTTCTAGATGACAATACATTTGTAAAAACTCTTGTATTCTTGCAATTGGTATAGAGGATGAAGTTTGAAGAATATCAAGAGAAATTTAAGAAGAGAAGAGAACTAAGGCCTAATAGGTTAGACCAGAATAATGATGAGGAGGTAAAAGCTAAATTAATGGAGGAATTTAAGAACATCACTCCTAAGGAGGGAAGAAGACTGGTGAGTCAGGCTGGTGTGTTGATTCTGCCTAAATGGGAAATTGCAGATGTTGTAGCATTTAATGCTATTTTAAAGTCCAAGCATCCTTTGCAAGACTCTAAAGAAGAAGTCAAGGCAACATTGCAAGATTCTGCCTTTAGCAAGGAATATGAAACTTTGGAAATTTGGGCATTGGCCCTCAACAAAGAAAGCCAAATGTTATGGATATTAATCCAAATTTTAGAGGAGGATTAATAATAAGGAGAGCTTCAGAGACCTCAACCACTGAGGCCACTAATTTGACTGTGAATGTGGCCAAATTGGCCTAAAAGACTGTTGAAAGGGATGAGGTTGAAAAGAAGAGCCTAATGGAGAAGTATAACCTTTTGATTGAGGAATACAACAAGATGCAATAGAGGAATGTTGAATTACAAAATGAGGTGGAAAGGTTTAGGTATAAACAGATTGGGGACACATCAAGTGCTCCAGGGCCCAGTACATTACCTTCCACAATAGGGTTAGTGCCTCCTCCTTCTCCAATTGTTTCCACACCAGCATCTCCCAGTCAGAATCTTTCTCTCACCCCTCCTTTAGAACAAATTGATGAAGAAACAGAGTGCTTTGCCAATCCTACAAAGAAGCAACTCTTGCAAAGAATTGATGAATTGTAGACACCATTGAAGGTAAGTGAAGGGGGATCTCTTTCAAAGCAAAAGGAGATTGTTACTACTGTCTTGAGGCATTTAAATGAAAAGGTTGATAGTAAATTTCTATCTATACATTCTTTATATTATTTGATATTAGATGCAATAAAGAATATTGATAGGGATCAGGAAGTAGTGATACCATTGATTGAAAATTGGATCCCTTTAAGGCTAGTGATTTGGATGTCATGTATAAGGCTTCAAGGTTTGATACAAATAATAGGCCCCAATCATTAAATCCTACTCAAGTGTTGGTTAAATCATTGCAAGGTTTTCAAACCCTACCAGATGATTTGAGTACGAAGATTAGGGAATTGGTGAAAAAATTTAATGATTGGGGTAATACATTGTTACTAGATATAATTGATGAGCAGGGGAAAATTAGGTCACTCTAGCAGTGGTGAGATGTATGGATAAAATCATTAGTACTTTCTCATTTTTGGAAGCTTTTGAAAGAGATGCAAATCAGGTAGCGGTAAAATACACACCTTATAATACCAAGGTGAATGAGGTGATTAATTTTGACTGGATGGTTGATGGAGAATACCAGAAATGGGTAACTAAATATTTGATTGAGGAAGAGTAAAAGGAATGGACTACTAACAAGTGGTAAATCGGATGCTGCGGTTACAATGGTTTCCAATTTGGCTTTGAATGCATTCTCGGTGCGGGTTTCTTGTGGTTTTTTGTTGTTGCATCAAATTTTCTCAGCTGACATGATGAACAAGAATATTCTCCAAGGTGATGGTTGTTGCAAAAAATTTTGGAATATCACCAGGAGTGCCAATTGGCTGGTGACATGTGTACTTTCTGGCCCAATGCTTGTTTGCTCCTTCATTTTCTATAAGAAGGATTTCAAGGCTAGAAGTACGGGTTAGCAAGTTAGATAATTTTTGGTCGATTCTAGGTGAAGTTGTAGAGAAAATTGTAAATTCTGATGGTTTTAGAGAGAAATACAATTTAGGTTCTGAGTTATTTTGTAATTAGTTTTGAATTCATGAGGATTTAATGTTGTATAATAGTACTAGCATTTGAGTTGAAATGATAAATTCAAACTCATGTCTCTCCATTGTACATGCATATCTGAATTTTGAATAAGATGACTAAGGGTTGTTTCACTCATCTCATTGTTGTGGTGTGTATAATCCTTATTTTAGCTTTAATTCAAGGAATTAATTAAAATGTTTGAATGGGATTATAGGAAAATATGTTATGTATAAGGATTTGATAAGTAGTATTGGGTGAGAATGCATACTGATGAAATTGTAATGCGATATTGTAAGGGATCTTATATGTTATGTATTAAATCTATCATAAACCTTTAGATGCTTATGAATTTGACTCCTACAATGGATATATGGCACTGATCTAAGTTCTACTTATTTGTGTAGTTCAATAATTGTTTTTCTTTGCCTAGAGCTTGCTAAAAATTGCAAATTAATGACTATATTTTACTATGAATTGTGTTGTAGTTATGTCATGCTCCACATAGTTGATATTATCGGTGAACAACTAATTTTATTCAATATTATCCTATTGGGTTGAGCTATTCAGTGGGATTATTTGTTATGTGTTAATGTTGTTTATGATATTGGTGTAGAGGTTGTAAACACATTAAGGGATCACCCTCCCAGGTCTTGTAGAGCCCAAAGTGTAGGAGGCTTTTAAAGTCCTTGTTAGTTGGTCTAGGTCCTTTAAGCTTCCCTTGATTGGAATTGGAAATCCCATAGGTAGATTAGAAGACCAACCTGGTTACAGTGTAAAAAACAAACCAACACCCTCTACCTTTAACCCTAAACACTAAACCATTAACCCTTAAACTCTAAACCCTTAAACCCTCTACCCTCTATCTCTCTCCCACTACCTCCCTCTCTCTCTTGGGTATCACCCTCCTAACCCCTCTCCCTCTCTCAAGTCTCTCTCTCTCACTCAAGTATCTCCCTCCCCTCTACCCTTGACCCTCTACCCTCTATATCTCTCCCACTCCCTCCATCTCTCTCATTGAATCCCTCTATCTCTCTCCCCTCTACATGGTTGTTTTCACTGTAACTAGGTTGTTCTTCTAATTTACCTATGGAATTTCCAATTCCAATCAAGGGCAGCTCGAAGGACCTGGACCAACTGACGAGGATTTTAAAGACCTCCTACACTTTGGGCTCTCCAAGACTCGAGAGGGTGATCCCTTAATGCGTTTACAACCTCTACACCATTATCATAAACAAAATTAACAACAAAAGATAATTTTATTTAATAGCTCAACATAATAGCATAATACTAAATAGAATTGGTTATTCATCAGTAATATCAACTATTTGGAGCATGAGATAACTACAACACATTCCACAGTGTAAAATAGTCATTGATTTTCAATTTGTAGCAAGTGCTAGGTAAAGGAAAATAAAATACTAAACCATACAAATTAGTACAACTTACATTAGTGCCATATATCCATTGAGGGAGTCAAATTTATAAACATCTATGGCTTTATGATAGATTTAACACATAACATATAAGATCCTTGAGAACATTGCTTTACAATATCATCAACATGTATTCTAACCCAATACTACTTCTCAAATCCTTATATAGAACATATCCACCGACAATCCCCATTTAAGATGTTTTGAATGCTTTGTGATACCGAAAGTAGAAGAATAGTTGCTTTATTTCGATCAAACCATGGCAGGAGATGTCATGGCCATCATTAAAGCTTACTTGCATGCTACACAAATGACTCTAATCGCATTTGATGCAAATTCAAATATTAGTTGTCGATCCTTCACCTTGGTGAGATCATCAAATGGCTGCCTTCAAAGCAAACTAACATAGTCTCCATCATGGCAATAAGGGGCCAACCATACTACTCATTGTTGAGGAGATCCACGTGGCGCTCGCCCGTGATATCACAATCAATAAAGACCTCACAAATTTTGATCATGCGATGGCTGGCAACTGTGGATCTCAACCATCGGCAATCCTGTTCATTCAACATAGTCGCCAGCCTTGTTATTAACCATCGAGCACTTTTCTACTGAGATTATAACATCTTCGTTGATTTAAAACATGTGCATCTTATAACTGCTTTAGTAACTAATGGCATAATGTATTAAAGATGCATCAAATTATTTATCATTCCTTCAGATTCACTAGATGAGACATGTGGCACTCGCCTGTGATATCATGATCAACAAAGACAATGTGGTGGGGTCATCACAGGATGGTGGAGAACAACCAAGATCACACAATGATTGATCTACAACCATGCAAACTTGTCCTTCTGAAAAATAAAAGCATTTATTAGGGGAGATGGCCTAGTAGTCATGCAGGGTGCAAAATAAAAACATTTATTAGGGGAGAGGGTGCACTCAATCGTGATGATAATACCTAGTCTTACCACATATTTATACTATATATTGTAAATAAACAGTCCAAATGTAAATAAAGAAAAAAACAAACGTTGATAAAAAATGGACCCATACTTGAACACATGAGAACCTCTAAATGTTATATGAAAAAAAATATATACATTCATGAAGAAGTGAAATAAGTATTTTTTTGTTTCAAATAAAATATCACAACTCACCACTATAAGTATATCATTTAAAAAATAAAATGCTCATTTAATAAAATAAGACACTCATTTAAACAAGTATTGTTATCATAGTGAAAAAATATTGTTCTTATGTGTACAACAATTGGGGTAGCAATGTACAAGCATTGGATAATTTTATATTAATAGTTTGTCCTATCACAAATATAAAAGGTGAGCACAATAAATAACATGTATTTTCCCATTAAATGTGAAGGATTTTCAAAAAGAATTAGTGTTCAACTATTGGTCCATTTTTGTTCAATATAAGTTGTATTTTAAATAATTATGTGTTGTTTTTATAACAATAAATAGATTTTTTGTGTTCAAATATTAGTCCATATGTGTTGAATATAAAAGGTAGAGATATCAAAGATTTATGGTTATCTATAAGTATTTGGTCCACTTAGGTTGTATATTAATTTTAATTTAAATAAAAATATCATATTCTACAAGAAACAAATGATATTTTTTTGGTTCAACTATTGGGGGTTCCATGATTAAGTTTTGGTCGAACCTTTAAAAAGTCAAATTTTAGAAACTTCTCAAAAGATCTATCAATGTTGCGAGTTGCATGATGAGTCGTGCCTCCAATCCTTAGTTATAGATAAATAAGAGACCAGACTACATTTCAAAAAAAAAATGAAGGTTCTATGATATTCCAGTCAATTGCTACATGCTAGAAAAGTTATCTTGCACGACTACTGGGCCCTCTCCCCTAAAGGAATAAGGGACATCACTATGCCGATGGCAAAAAATTACATAAGTTGTTTTAACGAGGGAACAAGGGAACAACAAAAGACTTTGGAAAAATAAAGTCAGGGGAAGGAAATAAAACAATAAAACAAAAAGGGGCCCAACCTAGACAAAGTGGTGGGGCTTAAGTTGTTTTAAAAGCTTCCAAAAAGGTAACAGCCAAATAGATCCCATCCAAAGTGTAAGATGAACACTAGGGTTTTACATGAAGATGAAGGTAAAACCCCATCCTTAGGATTTTCCAAAACACCATAGATGTCTAGAGACAAAAGGTAGGATAAAATAGAACACAAAGAACAAAACTTTGAAGTTCCATCACTACCCATAACCCTAGACCCTAAACCATTAACCCTTAACC
>VDFB02012605.1:0-23697 GCA_007258455.2 Sequoia sempervirens
CCTTAACTTTGGTGCATCTTGAACTAATAGATACTACATGTAGGAATATCTCATTAGATAGGCAAAAAGTCGATACTTTGTTTACTCATTATGATCAATAACATTAGTTGCTGCTCCTTGTCATGTAATAATTGTAGGATCATAGCATACTCACTATTGCATGTTTTACATTCATTGAAAATCATTTCCTCTTTTCACAAGGAGCAACATATCATCATCCATTCTCGGTTCATCCTTGTATTGCACTAAGTGGGGGCAAGGAGTTAGATAAATTTTTCCTTGCATGGCACTTGTCATCTCTTTTGGCTAGTTGACTACCTTCCATGTATATATAAGAGCAAGCTTAGGATGTGGACGACCTGCTATAGGTTGATTCGCATGTGCCTTACTAGTCTTTTGCTTTGTTTTCTTTTTCATGTTTCTTTATGTGATTGTATGTGCATAATGTTATCACTCGTGCTATTCTATTTGATGTATTTGTCTCTCTTTCTCTTTGTGTATTCCTCTATATGTACCTAAATTATTCTCTATGTCATAAACACTTTATCTTTCTCATTTTTCTTGTGTTTTCCTTTTGGGGATGGCGCAAGGCATTGAGATATTTAGGTCTCTTCCATGTTGACCCAAAGGATTTTTCTTTGTTTTCACTCTTTATGTGTCATTCTTCCAATTCTATGAGTATTTGGGGAATGATGACATTTCTGAGCTCTTAAACAACATTGTAGCAAAGACATACTAACCCAAAATCCATAGATCCCTTATGTATTTTTGGGGGCAAAGCCTCCTTCCTTTTTCATGATATAGCTCTATTTCAGGAACATATGACTTGACATAGGGTTTTTTGAGGAAAGATCTCATGTCTTAGGAGTAAAAATTGGCTACTTTAAAGCAGTTGCTCATAGAAATGGTGTTAGCAACCGCTTTAAAGTGGGGGCATACATCGATGACATCTTTTGACATTCTACATATTTCATGGTGTGATTTTCTTTTTCTTGTGATGCATCCTTTTTTGGGTGGTGTAATTGGGTTTAATGTCCTCCAAGAGTGTGATATGTCTAAGTGTATGACTTTCCCTTAGTGTCATGATGCGAACTGAGGCATCCCATAAGTGGAAATCTATTATACTTGACTTGTCCTCTCTTGGAGACATTAGGCATGATGTTCCCTAAGAAGAAGACCTTACATGAAGCAAAATCCCCTTGAACAAAAACCTATAAACATAATATTCATAATCATTTAGAATTGTGGCCACCTTATTGAAGTTGTTAGGATGATAAATTTAATATGGTATGGAAGCCTAATATGATTCTCTCATTTGCCACCTTTTCGAGATACTCACCTAGTGGACGGCCTGAGGTTCCACTACCCCAGAGTGAGTGTGTGTGTTGTTTGCATAATGGACATCGAGTTCCACTTGTAAATGTTTTCGAACAAACAACCTAGACTTGGTCCACATCACATTGGACAGATTGGCAAAGCTTGATCTTTTCTAAAGCAAACAACCGCGTTCCACATCACGTTGGAATGGTCAAAGCTTGATCCTTTATTTTCCTTGATTTTTCTTGGTCTTTAATAGTATATGATTGAGTATCTTTGTCATTGTTGCATACATAAGTGTCTTGAATGTCTACTTTAGTGTGAGTTTGACATGGGGGGAAAACTCTCACTAAAGTGGGGGAAAAATGTAGTAACGGAAAAAGTATCCCTTTTCCTTACTTAATTTGGGAATAATCAATAATAAATGAGCCTGATGTTGTTTTGATTTAGTGTTGTAATGTGTTTTACACATTCACATTAAGTCTAGGACCTTTTTTTTTATAAAATGGACTTAATGAGATGCCTTATTTAGGGTGTTGTAAAGTGTTTATTTGCACTTTCACACCCCTTTGAGGTTAATTGAGCTTAATTGGTCCCTTAAATTCAAATCCAAGCCTAATTAATTGCATTTTCTGAGGGATAAAGCCTGCCACTCATTAATAATATTACACACCACTTAATTTGGAAAGGTTTGTGTCTTAGGATAGCAACCTGGAACCCATTCTCCACCTGGAAAATGGGTCCTTAATAGGTCCTAGGACCTCCTTTTGGTATGTTATTTCACATTCCCCAAAACAGGTCCTAGTTAAGTATGCTAGGACCCATTCACCATATGGTGAATGGGTCCTCCTTAACTTAGGACACCCCCTTTTGGGTATGTTTGTGGTGGGATTTTAATAATTTCAAATCCTAGATCTAATGTCTTTTGTTATTTGAATTTTGAGATTAAATATTAAGTTATGCATAAATATAAGGTTATCTCACACAGTTTCACCTAGAAAAATTCAAGTGATCTTAAGAGCATTCAAGTGAGAATTTACAAGAGCATTCGAGAACATTTCAAAGGAATTCAAGGGAAGATTATTGAAGTTTTATTGCAGCAATCAAAGGTCATATCATTATGTTAAAGGCATAGTGCATCATGCATGTTGTTGAGCTAATGTGTTGATGTAGCATTGAAGGTCCAATTGAAGCATTGTTTCATATCCAAATTCAAGATCAAGATCTACATTCCTTAAGGCCACTTCATGCTAGATTATTGATTTGTACTCCAAGACTTCATCTGAGGTATCATTGTCTCATGCTTCATGCTTCATTATTTCATCATAAGGTTTAATTACCAAAATGGGGTTTGACCAAGGAAAATCCCTATTCCCTAACAATCAAAATTTTTCCTTCTCTCTTAATGTGTGATTGAAGGTTCTAGATTGAGGATCAATTGGAAAGAAAAAATTGTCAAAGTAACAAAGTTGTAAAAGTTGTCATATTTATTGCAAGATCACGAAAACTAAGCTATAAAAAATTATTTCTGACTTTTAGAAGTTGAACACTTGGGATCTGGGAGTGCAAAAATTGAAGAATAGGATCCTAAAACTGATTTTCTAGAACCCTAACAGGGACCCATTCGCCACTAGGTGAATGAGTCCTCAGTGAGGCTTGAAACAACACTTTTTCAACAAGGTACACATCATTTCAACATCTGAAAAACCTTCCTTTATACTATTATAATAGTTAGGTTTGTTTTCTGATTGTTATTTATGTTGTATACCTCTCATAATTGACTGAAACATCTAGTCAAAAATTGGGTGCACCCATTTTTTCATCTCATTTGGTGATTGCACCCTCTTTTTCTATGTTTCATTTTATATATCATGGATAACCATTCTGCAAATTGAGTTTCCCTTGAAATTATCTCTTCTTCCACTAAAGCCATAATTGGACTTCTTTGTAGAGGGGGTACCTCTTCTTCTTCGTTTAATATTTTCTAAAAAATGGGGGAGTTTTCATGCATTCACATCTCATCAATAGGAGGGTTTGAATCCTCCATAAATTTTGTAGTAGGTATTTTGGAAGGGTTTCAAGTTCTAGTGTCTTTGAATTGATTTATTGTCTAGGTCTTGATTTTTGGAGCTTGCTCCTCCTGAGAGGAAGAGAAGAATCGCCAGTTTTTCTCTTCTTATTTTATCCCTAGAAATTTTCTTGTTTATCTCCTCTTTTGAAGAAGCTAATCCAACTTTCTTTTGTAAGTTAAGGTATTCCTGGGTTGATTGACCTTGAGCTTCTTTTTTAGTATCTGACGGTTCAAGAGTTTCGTGGCTAGAATGTTGAATTTTAGCATATTGTTGGTTAATGCTTTAAGGATTTTCCTAGGGTGATGCCTCAGAGATTACTCAATTTCCACTAATTGAGCCCTATTTTCTAGGGTTTTCACAATTTTGGGTCATTTATTTTTTGTCTTGCAATGTTTCAAATGTTGATTCTTATAGAGGATTTTTATTAAACTATGGCACTTCAAGAGACTTGTACCTCACTTAAAAATATATGTTTATCATATTCCTTAAAGATTCATACAAATACAAAGATTAATTAAATCTAAAAAATGATTTCAAAACTTACCTTAAATTTTCGTCTTGCTATAGTTATGGCTTCTTTGGTAAAGTTTTGAATAAATTGCTCAGTAAGCTCCAAATGTCAATTTTTTGCAAGAATTTTAGCCAACTAATTACTAGTCCTATAATAGTTTCATTGGAGAGTCTAGTTCAACTTTTATTTTGATGCCCATGATTTTTCTTGGGATGGAGAATTTTGGTAGAGCTTAATAGAACAAAAAAATTATACAATTTTGAGGATTGTATAGAGAATTCTTCAAGAAAACATTTTAAATAGGGAGTGAATTTGGCACTGAATATGGTGAGGAGTACTTGGTTTAATTAAGGAAATAATGGAAATGGACATGAGATTTTATTATGCCACCATCGTTGTATGAGACAAAAAAAAAGATGATTTTGGTGGTGTGACACTAGGGGAGAGGGGCTGAAAGTAGGGCGGGAGCCCATATTGGGGACACAAGTAGTCCCATGTGGGCCCCACACTAGACCACCTTAATATGCAATTGTAAAATAGTTTTCACCCACAAAGTCAACAAGGGCACTCAAATCACTGTACCACCAAAATTGTATTATAATCGATTTATATTTGTCCCCAACACAAATAATTATTCGTAGTCTTACATGTTAGAGAATATTCAAAGCACATATGACACCACAAACATACAAGTCATATTGATTGTTACTGGCTCGTAGCCTTAAAACATGCACCCAAAATATAAAATTAGTATAACCCATGCTCCCCTATAATATCACCACTTGCATTACATCACCGCCAATATTTTAATACATGTACGTCGAGGAGAACAACTAGGAGCCAAGACTATCTCATCACCAAATCCAATCGAACCCACTGCCTATCCCATTGTGCCAACAATACAACACTAAAAGGAAAATAAATCATTTGTAACTGTCCCATCGGTCAAATCCCTGCGCATGACAATTGGTGCATTCTCCTCTTTTGCCACCTGAAACCACCAAAACAATGGGGTTAAGGCCACCAAAATCGCCTAAGCAACAAACAAACACTACATGCCATAAGGGTATGTGCAAGATCATCATAGAAAAAACAGGCCCTTAAGTGGCAAAAAATTCAGAAAAATCAAAGTTAGGCAACTTGACGTAAAAATTTGAATAAATTATCTATATTATTTCAAAAATATGTAATAATAGAATCTGTAGCAAATTGAATGTAGTTTCTAAACTACTAGGTTTGTTTAAAACAAAACAAAAAATCTATTTGGTGAAAATTTGAAATTTCAATCGCGATTGGTACTTAAATTTTAGGGAAAAAATAAGAGTGATAGGTGTTTTAATAGAATTACTTTATACAATAAAATGATAATATTTTTTTTTATAATTTTAGATATAAATTTAGAGTTAATACCCCAGCTTGATGCATATTTTTTTGTAATTTTTTCAAGTAAATGAATTAATTATATGATTTTTTTGTTACAATTTTTAAAAAATATAAAAAAATGTTATGTCACATTCACCTTAACTTGGTCAAAACTTCATGAAATTAAATTTTTTGCTTTTTTTAATCCTATAGTATGCAAAGCATAGAATGTGGCATGTTTGGATTCAAAAATGTGATCTGCGTTGAATATAGATGTTTTTCAATCGGCTATCAATCGGGACTTTTAGTTGTAATTTGAATGAAAATGAATAATAATTACTTTAAGGGTCAAAGCCAAAGAATAATTTATGTCGATGGAAGCTGAGAATCTCCTTTAAAACCCTTTTCTTTTCATCAATTTTGGGTAAAAAAAATTAAATTGACCACATACCCATCATATTGCCACTTTTTGGCCCATCATGATCCTGCACATTCCCATAAATACATACAAACTATGCAATTGAAGGCACCCAAACATATTTTAAAATTTGAAAAAGGAGGACCAAAATTAAAGACTCCATACCAAACAAAACTGAACATATAAAGATATTTTCAAATTCATAAATGCATTTCCATTTACCACTTCTCACTTTCATATTCAATGCTACATTTTCTTGGAGGCAAATGAACAAAGAGGAGAAGCAACAACAACAACAACATGCTATCAAGATATAGGTGCTCTACACAAACTTATTATTTATGCCTATGAATGCCAATCTATTCAATGCTATGCAAATGTTTTTCACAATATTGTAAATACCTTTGTTTTTTCATTTAAATTCTTTATGTCCCAATGGCAATATGTTGTATGCAATGTTAATGTTTCTCACAAAAACTTGTAACTCAACGTCTGGGGTTTCAACTTACACTGTTTGTGAATGTCAAATCAATTTTGTTCATTTTCTGGGTTTTTTTATGTTCTCTATGCCTGCCAATATAGATTTGTTCTATGCACTGTAAAAATTTTGTGACCCACAAACTTGTAACTCAATATCTAGGGTTTCAACTTACACTATTTATGTATGTCAAGTCATTTGAGTTCATTTTTTGGAGTTTTCTTATGCTTTATATTCCTACCAATATAGATCAGTTCTATGCACCGTAACTGTTTATCAACCACCAATCTGTAACAATTATATCTGGGGTTTCAAATTTCTCTATTTATGAATGTCAAGTCATTTCACTTCAATTCCTAGGTATTTGTTATGTTCTGTATGCCTGGGTATATAAATCAGTTATATGCATTGTAAATGTTTCTCACCCACTACCCTCTGACTCAATATTCGGGGTTTTAACTTACACTATTTATGGATGTCAATGCATTTCAGTTCCTTACAATGTGATTGTTAAACCCTATGTGATTGTTGCACAAGACTAGATCAATTTTTTGAATGACAATGTGATTGTTGCAACCTATTCTTTCTAACTCATTATCTGGGGTTTCAACTTATACTGTTTATGAATGTCAATGCATATCCACTTAAAGTCAATGTCATTGTTTCGCCCAATATGCTCTAAGTGCATAAAATCAATTGCTTTAAGTTCAATTTCAATGTTTTCATCTATCATCTATATGCCTGGGAATTCCAATATGTTCTATGCTATCTAAATGTTTCTCACACAAACTTGTAACTCAATATCACGGGGTTTCATGGGCATGAGCCAGTGGTGCATTGGATGAGTGGTGGTGTTGGTGTTGTGGCCACCAGGGTTTAAGTCTTCAAACTTGACCCGTAGCAGTGTTGCTACTGTTGGTGACTAGTTGTGTGGGTTCTCACCTTGTACCAAGCAATTGTCTCTGGGGCCCACTCCCTCATTGGGTTGGTGTGTTCGTGAGCCTTGTGCCCCTGTTGGGCTACCGTGCTCGTGGGAGTGGTGGTTGTTGTGCATCCATGTCAGGATGGGGCCCCCTTTTGTGGCCTCACTAGTTCATAGCTCTAGTCAAAAGCGTTTACCGATCAAAAAAATATATCATGGGGTTTCATACTTAGCAACTGTTGATGAATGACAATGAATTTCAGTTTTGTACATTGTTAATTCCAATCCGCTATATGGCATAAGACCAACACCTGTCATTTCAATCCAAAAAGTTCTAAACTTGTGCAATTCAAACAAAGTAGTATGATAATATAAAACTTCAATAGTTACCAAATTTACCATCATCAAAGTAATAGAATCATAAAACTACCCACTTAAGGTGAAACAACATAAAACTCAAATAAATAATTCAGGCTTGATATGGGTTATCCATGGCAGACCCTCCTAGGTTGTTGGCCCCCATACCAACTCTTGCAAGTCAAAACCATAGTCCCCTCAAACCTCTAGAAGACTAATAAATTACTAACACAATGTTCCCCAATCAAGTGGCAACAATACAAGATCTCAAGGAACTATTTTCCAATCCACAACTTACGAGTTCACAATTGTAGAATAACAAGTACAAGAGATCTTCAAAGCTCAATCAAAACCAACAAAAATAACTCAACATCAAATCAACCACAAATACCAATAGTAAAATCATCCAATTGGACATCTAAGGAAGACCTCAATTTTCCCCTCACAAGATGCCCAAATACTAATAACTCGATCAAACTTAAAATGGGCTAATAAATAATTTACACAAAATCAACACCACGACAACGAAACAACCAACAGATTTTCAATCTCAATTCGAGAATCAACCGAACCAATCAACCACAATTAATCAAACACATTGCTAAAATAGTTAGTCAAGCATAATAACATAAAGACTAATACCCCTTCATTTTACCACAATCCGACCATTCACTTGACGTAACCATTCTGTTCAATGATTAGATCATATCTTCCATCTAGCTATCATAAAGTTGACTATATCAAAACAAAACAATCCTCTTTATTAGGAAAATATGAATCCCCTATTATAAAAATTACAACTTAATAAGTACAATAATGATGTTCCCCATGACTAACGATATAATAAAGTTAGAAAAATTCATGAAGATATCAACATTAATTATATGATGAAAGATAATCATTATAACAAAACAAATTAAAATATCGTTTTCACTTTATCCAAATCCCCTTTATGAAAATTCATTTAATTCCTTTAAGAGCTATGACATCTAAAAATATAATAACCTTAAACGCATTTTATCACAATTAGATTTCTCTTACTTATGAATCCTAACATAAACGTCTATTTACACATAAATAAATTAATATCTACTTAATTTCAACAATCTTTCAATCTACCTAAATCACTCTCTTTTCTTATATTCAATGCACTTGATTTTAAACACGGTTAACTAATCTTTCCTAAAACATCTATACTTAAAGTTTAAATCCTAATTTAATGTCTATATATTCACATGTATATCCACATAAGTACCTTCATCAAATAATTTATGGATTGAACATTGATAAAGAGATTTGATTAAAACTGGAACACGAAGCTATATATATATATATATATATATATATGCAATTGTGTATATGTGTTTTTAATCAAGTAAATTGTCCATTACAACATTTCGTAACCCACATTGAAAACTTTCTTAATTAATTGAAATCTCTCAATAATGTGAATATTATCTTGTGTTATAAACTATCTATAGTAGAAATCTATTTTACAAGGTAAGGAGCTAGGAAGGGCTGAGTATATCCAACGATACTTCTTTAGTTGGATCCTAAAAATGCTGAGACTTATGTTCTAGTGGATTTAAATTAGACATACTATTTCCTATCCTCAATTCTCTGTGATTGAACTCATGGGCTTTATAGAAATCGTTTCAATATGATTCATATGAAAACAAGGAAGCCAAATGTATTGTACTGGAAAAAGATAACTAAAGCTACATTTAATAGACAACATGGTATGCGAAGCAAAGGAATATAAAACATATTAATTTTTCACTCACCTTGAATCTTAGAAGAATTCTAATAAGATCCTCAAACCAAGATTTTGATTCTAGCTTCAGGCCATATTCATCTAAAGTAGAGAACTTTTCCCATGTAAATACCTAGATTCTTGTAACCAAAATTAAGGCACTGCTAATGTCGAGTATATCATAATCCTAAATGCAGTAGTTGTGCAACCACATATCCCTAACATGCAATAGTTTCTCACACAAAGCAGTTAATAATTATGCATTTTAAACTAAGGGTTTCTGTTAAATGGGAATTTGAGAAATTTCAATTGTACGATGTTTTACTTTGTCTCGAACATTTTCAAGACAATAAACTAGTATTCTACAAACAGAAACGAAAACTCTATGCTCGTGCTATGCAAACAAAACCATAGTAACCATTGACCATAGTCACCAAATTATAGAGGACTCTGTTGGAATGTAATTTCTCCTATGTTCTAATTTCTATTGCTGTAATAACTTGCCATGCCTCCAAGAGATGAAGAAATTGTAAATATTAAATAAGCAGAGAAAGAGAATGAAACAGAAAAACAAAGAACAAAATATAAGACATAGAATTATAGTGGTTCGGAATTATAGTGGTTCGGCAATAGCCTACGTCCACTCTCAAACAGGGAATAATTCTATGTCTTATATTTTGTTCTTTGTTTTTTTGTTTCATTCTCTTTATCTGCTTATTTAATATTTACAATTGGTATCAGAGCTTTGGTGGAAAAGCTGAAGAATTTCCGAAAATGGACGTAGCAGCTTTGGATGGTTGGGCCCGAGTTCTCATGTCTTGGTCCTGTGGTTCTGGAGAATTTTATAATGAAGCTGTTCATCCTACTGAAGACTTTTTGGATGAATTAGATAATGAAACTGAATTTGTTATGGAAGATTTCATAAACATGTTGGAATCTGGTAATGATCCCAGAAGAGGAGTCGATGGGGCTCCTGATGCCGAGTACTGGTTTGAAGATAGGGCACCTTAGGTAGATCATTGGGCAACACGAAAGAAGAAAGTGTCATTTGCAGAGACCGTTGATATTTTTTATTATGAGTATGACAATTTGAAGAAGAGCAAAAAACGTAGAAAAAGGCAGCGATCCAAAAGGAAAAAGAAAGCAAGAGAGGAAGAAGGGGCAAAGGAACCAAAAGAGGGAAAGTCTAAAAGTGCTCTGCGGATTGTTTTGGAGGAGAATGAAACCCCAGGTGATGGGGAAGTATCATGGGCTCCAAAAGAAAATCTCATGCCCAAGCCAGTTGCAGATCTGGAATTGGAAGCTGGAAATGACATTGCAAAGCTTGAGCTAGTCAAGCCTGTTGGTGTAGAGGAGGACCTGCTTGCGGACAAAGTGATTGTTAAATTTCTTAACCTTTTGGAATCTGATCATAATTTGGCTGCAAGACAAGAAATTCTGGAGGAAAGCATTTTTGATGCTGTACCGGACCACGGTGATCTGAAGATTGTGTTGGGAGCCGAAACGAATGACCCCAAGCGAAAACTGGCAGAGACATGCACTCGACAGGAGAAGGAGAATGAGGAGGAGGGCCCCAACAGCCTCCTCCTGCAGGCTGTACAAATTCATGTCACTAGGCTCCATTCCAGCTTTTCATGGCGGGAGGCCAATTGCTTCACTGCGAGACGAGATTCTGTGGAAGAGAGGCAGGCAACTCCGTTTATATCATGGCAGGAGGAGCCTACCATCGGCCTAGCTACGGGCAGAGGTCGAGGAGGAACTTTTAAGCTACCGCCCGCATCAGAAGAGCCACAACGGCAGCTAATGGAACCGGCCTTAAAGCCTTCGCGGGCGACTGGAGTAGGAGAGGACAATGGTGATCTAAATGTCGAGGCTTTGAAGCCCTGCCGGGAAATACAAGCACCGAGAAATTTAATCGCCTTCTTACCTGGAGCGAAAGGTGAAGATCTGACGTTTGCTCTAGAAGGGTGTCCCTGGGTTGGGGGTGAGAATAGACATGGGGATTTTTGCTGTATAAATTTGAGCAGCGATCATACGGCTTCTGATTCGATTGAGAGCCTGAATGTCCAGTGGGCTCATGGAAAGGTTGGAGAGGATAGAGTCCCTATTGCAAAGGTTTCCATGGAATGCGGTGTTGGCATCTTTATCAAGACAGCAGCAGTGATAAATTTCTATGAAACCTTTGTTGGTGGCTTGGACAAAGATACGGCTGAGGAAGAAAGTGAACGACCAGAGCAAACAGTGGTTCACAGAGTAGCCAATTCGGATAGGATAATCCTTCGAGATGCAGCTGGAGAAAGGCTAGATGTGATTGCAGAGCGTATGCGTGAGCAGCCAAAAGAGTTTGCACACCCCTTAAAGCCTCCTCTGTTTGCAACACAGGCTCCACATCATGTTGCGCGGCCTTTAACACTTCCAGCGCAGCCTCCAAATTTCTATGTGCATCTCCTGACGGCAGCGGCAGAGGCCGTGGAGGCCCGAAACTTGGAGTTGGAGCGCCGACCTGTTGTGAGGCTTGAATCGGCAAAGGAAAGGGAACTGAACGAAGAGAGAAGAGAAATTGAAAAGTTGGTTAAGACTACTATTGACCAACTTTCTCTATTGGGGTCTCTAATGCTTTCGCGCCCACAAATTGCATCTCTTTCCCGTAGAACTGCTCTGGAGAATTGCCTGTACCATGCCCGACAATGGCAGCTCAACTCTGAACAGAAATTGGAAGAGCCAAGTTTGTTTCCTAGAGAAATGAACAAAGATGTTGAGGAGACCGAAAGAATGAGAAGCCTGACCGTTAAATTCCTTATGGAGCATTTGGGGAAGTCTGGCTGTTTGGTAGGACGGAAGTTTTGCAGGCATGACATTCTCCACAGTTTTTTCCAGAGACCTGATGCGGGCGTGATTGCTGGGTTTTACCTTATTAGTGCTACCAAAGATTGTAGTAGAATGCTAAGGAATGGAGAAACAGGGGATAACGTTGGGATGCTCCTCAGAGGTATGATAGATTTGAAACGACAACTAATGGAGGTGGAGAAACGTGAAATGTTAGGAGATGTGGCTTATTTAGATATTGCTCCAGTTCTTGATGGCAAACAAAGGTCAAGTTTTTTGGCGGGAGGATCATATGACAGCACTATTTGCTTATTATCTTTAGATCTCGATGACTGAATGCATATTTTGAGTGTGCGGGCTGTGAGTTTTCCACCTGAATCTCTAGTCTTGCTGGAAGTTCAAGCATATGTTCGTGGTGAGGATGGTGTTGATCATCCAGCCAGTGTGTTTCTGAATGTTGGTTTGCAGAATGGCGTTCTTCTTAGCACTAAAATGGTTGAGGTGTTCGGTGAAATCACCATCAAGGCTGATATAGATTATGAACAGTTTCTGCATGGGTATTACAGCGTAGAGGCAAGTGAGTTTAGGAGGCCATTCCAAGTATCTATGTTTCGAAGTGATGTAGAGAAGGGGAGCACGGATGCAGGTGATGGTACAGTGATTTTTGAACCTACAAAAAGTGGTGTTTCTGATTGTGGATTTATGGGTGCATTTTTGTTAATCTTTGTTCTATCCGATTTGGCCTTGGAGAAGACTAATTCGGTGTCTGTGGAACAAATTTTAAGGCGAAGTTAAAATCTTCGCAGAGCCTAGTTGTGATGTGAAGACAACGGGAAATGCAGGGGATGACGTGCAATGCATGGTTGTGCCGGTTGGACTTCACGGGGGAGATTGTTGGGATGTGAAGCCCAACGGTCACATGACCGTTCATATTCTCCCAACCTTATATAAATATATGGCTGATCATGTATTGTGTAGTTGATTGGTGTTTGATTAATACAGTGATTCCCTGCTTGAGAGTGGACGGAGGCTAATATTTTAAACCAATTATAAATCTAAGGTCTTATATTTTGTCTTTGTTTTTCTTGTTTCATTATCTTCTCTCGCTTATTTAATATTATTTACAGTAACGCATTATTACGATTGCATGGAAGGGTCAAATAAAAATTAAGTTAAATTCATGTTAAGTTTACTGACTTTTATTCTAGAGTACAATTTGTATAAATTAGCCATTAACTTATACTCGTCCTTTGCCAAAATAGGACTTCTTAAATTCAAAATAAAAATATGAGATATACATTGTTTATCATTAATTTTTTTATCTTTAAAGATTTAATAAATAAAGAAACATAAAAATATTTAAAATAATAATTAAAAAATAAAATAAAATATATTCAACAATAACGAATAAAATTAACTAATAAGATTTAAAAATAACATAAAAATAAAATTAAATATGATAAAAAACACAATTAAAAGAAAAGAAACCGTACAAATTATGATGAATTGTAAACTACAAATATAATTTTAATCCAACTTAATAAATTTTTTAAAATAGAAATGAAATAAAAAAAATAAAAAAAAAACTTGATGGAAAAGTAAAAAGCTTTTAAGTACCTTTCAAGAAAGAAAAAGCATATTTTATATGAGAAGAAAAGTATTAAGCCTTTTAAGTATGTTCATGTAAGAAAAGAAGAAAAAAAAGTATTAAAGAATTAACTTATATGCTTTGCCATTCGTTGCTTCGTAAAGATAACTTCAACTACATTCCAAAACAAGAAAAACTGAAATTTGTATGAAGAAGAAAAGCATAAGAATAGTTTGCAAGTTTGGAGAAGTACTCTCTATCGTAAGAAAAGAATACACACTCGGACGATGTTCTGTAAAGCTAAAAATGAGGGTATAGTTCTAAAACCAGAAGTAATGTAACTGTGAAGTATTATCCTCTCATTCAGAAAGAAGAGAATAATCAAAGTAAAAGCGATTAGAATAACTTCGGCCCTCGGAAGTCTGGAAATTCTTCCTAACAAGTTCTTTCTGCACTCTTATAAATTTACATTTTCCACTGGTGTTCTCACATTCATTGCCAATTTGTCGGGTTTTTATGGTTTAACCTGATAAAAAACCGAGTACCAAGCTTTAGTTTCTCAGTTAAAAATATCAAATATGGCATTTGTTCAATGTGAAGGTAGTAATGATGAAAGCCCCCAGTCCTCTCGTGTCTGTTCTCAATTAACTCTTCGCTATAAAATGGGACGAAAGATTACAGATGTGAAAGATAGAAAGAGATGTATTGCGGAAGATGAAGCACAGCTGAAGCTTTGTCAAGATCTGATTTATTCATATCACGTCTCATCCCTATCAAAAAGTGGTAAGTGGTAAATCACTATTTTATTTTTTTACTGTTCAATCACTAAACAAATATCATCTTTCTTCCTATTTAAAATTGTGAATGTTTATTTGGCAGAGTATGGTATCCAATAGACATTCTGCTCCGAGAGAAGATCCAGCTATTACCGTCAAGTAGATTTTGGAACTGGGGAGTTTTGTTGGTGGAGGTGACGTCAAGTGGATTGTGGTGAGTTTTGTTGGTGGTGGCAATTAAATGTAACTACATGTGGAGTTAAGGATGGAGAGCTAGAATTTGAGATAGAATTCAAAAACCAATATATCAATACATTTTTCTTGCAATCTTTCATATAGGGGAGAAGTACAAAATGTATTCAAATAGTATATTCTACTCATCTAGTTTCTTCAATTATTGTTAAATTAATTAATTAGTACATAACTTGTTCTTTATGGATTAGAAGAAATATTGTACATGTCTTAGTCAAATACCACACAATGTTGTCATATAGTTAGATAAAAAAGTTTCTCATGATCAAGTTTGCGATGTATTTTTTTCAAATTAGTGTTTCAACAATTGATTAATATAACTATTCATCTTCGTTAAGATGCTTATGGGTAATGTATAAAGTACATGGAAGCTTGAGTGAAGGTATATTATGTGCTTTCCTTCTATTTTTTAGTCCTTTTGTGTTTACATTTTGTTTACACATGTGCAATAGGTAAGCATGGGTGTAGATGAATTTGTGGAACATTTTACAAAGTATATTTTTCTTATTTGCACAACATAATATTTGTTGAATAGCATCCAAAATAAGTTTGTTGTATTGGTTAGTAAGTAGAGCATAGTGTGTGCATTCTATTTGTGAGTTGCAATTATTACTTCAACTTTGTAGAGAAAGCTTGTTCAATGGGATTCAACAATATAACTTGTAGAGAAGGGCTAAGGTTAGTCAACCTTGCAAGCATATTGTCTATGGAACTTGTAGTCCTTGTGATTACTATTGGACAATAATTAAAAACAAGAGGTTTTGCTATGAATAATTGAAAAGAGAAGGTAGTGAGGAAATAAAAATAGTGATGTGGCTTCAAATTGTTAGAACTCCCATGTTGGTGGGTAAGTGCATGGAAATGGGGGACCAAAAGGGGGTCTTGAGTGACCACTATTTTTTGAAATGTAACAACCTCTTCATAATACCTAAGTAATCTCAAGAATTTACTAGAAGGTAAATAAACTTAGTAAACATGAGAGAAATTTTTTTTTAATTAAAACATTTGTATAAGCACAAGAATAAAGTATAACTTTTCCAGATAAAATTCAAACTTGAATTCACATGTAATCATAACTAGAATCAAGATAATTCCTTACAATATTCATTTATATCACATAAGATACACTTAACATAAAGAATAGTTTTACCTCATACGTTTTGACTTTCATAAGCCAAAACATGGAGTTCACTGTATCAAGAATGTTGATCTCTATCTTCACAAGCCTCAGAGAGTCTACTACTACAGAGGGAGAGCATCATCCAAGTGCATTTTCCTCCAACCACGAACTCAAGTAGTCCCCCGCGCACTTCCTAACTGGAAGTGACCCGGCCCTTCTCGAAGAGTATAGATATAAGGAACTATCAAGTTTCTCCATCTGAGTCATAGGGATGTGTCCTACAAAACTCAATCGACCATACAACTCTAGATCCCTTCTAGCTAAGCATGATTATTCTAATTGGTAATGCCATCTAGACACCCACCTCTGACTTGTCTTGGAATTGTCTCATCCTATAGTTTACTGACTTTATTTGGTACTTTAGACACAAACTAGTCTGTATAGAAAATCCATTCTAACCAATCTGACTTAGATCTAATCCTTAATCTAGGATATTCATTCAATGTAAAAATTTAGGTATTTCAAACCTTTAAAAAGTCCCTTATTGCATTCTTGCAATATCTAGGGTTTATGACTTCCTATCTTTTAACACACAAGATTCAATACCAAACATCTTTGATGCATTAAACAGAGTTTCAACAATATCAAGGAATCTCTTAAGGTGTACTGGAACTAACTGTTCCACCCAAAAGCATTCACCAAGAACTTATAACTCAACATAACTTTTCTCACTAAGACACAACTCAACTGAGTTGATAAGATGTTAGATCTTTCTTGAACCCCCAGATTACAAGGCATAACTACCGGGTCTTGGCTACAACCACTTGCTCGAGTCTTAACCCAAACCCTTGAGAGAGACAACTTGCGTGATAATACTTTAAGCATTTCTTGTCACAAAATTATATCTTCTTGACCTTCCCAATAATTAATGTAGTATGAATATAGGCTAGTCTACATCGTAAGGGTTAGATCTCAATTAATAATAATAATATAACTTCCTTTAGGTCTTATTCCTCCTTGCAATATGGTGCAATCATGTTAACCAAAGGTAACCACATGTGTAGACCTATTAATCACATCTCCAATAAATTTTCTTAGCATAATGCTTACTCACCAAGTTATCATTTAACATGTTTGGTCAAATTACTTGGGCGATGAACCCCTTTGTTGTGTATTTACAACAACTAGGGTCTAGGCTACTGCCTCTAATTCTAGCCCCAACATCAAGATGACACTATGTCGACATCAAGATGTGCATAAGGTTATATAATAGTATATAAGCATCCTTTACAATTACCCCACTTGGGTGTTTTCAATAAGGAACATATTGAGGAAGGAAAGAGGTTTTCCTTTCCAAGGGCCTGATTATTATTGCAAGGTATCTCAACCAGTATTTACTAAAAGAACTCAAGAGTAGTTGTACGTTACTTGAGTAATCATTCTTGACAAAAAAACTAGCACTTAGTTGTGCTTTAGTCAATTATTCTACTTCTTTATTTTTGAATTATTCGAGCTTGGTTCAATATCACTAAGGAAGTAAAGTTCGATATATCCTCCAAGAATGAAGAGAGTTTTATATCAATCAAGGGAAGTTTTCATGGAACCTATTCTTTCTAGTAACAAATCAAGAAATGATCTATCTTAGCAGGGGTATTTCAAAGAACAATTAAAGATTCTTCCATGGGATGGATTTTAGACAAAACTATCCCTTACTGAATTTAATGCATCAAAAGCATCCAAAATATATATGTATATATATAAGATAGGAATGGAAAATTTCCAATATCAAGAATGAAAAGTTCACATACCTTTATTTGATTATCAGGTAAATAAGGTTGGTAGCCATATGCACTTAGCCACAGATTATGGTTCTTTCTCCATTCGCTAGGATCGAATGTCCACACAGTCTTTCTCCCACTAGAGTCTCAACTCTTGGATATGTGGCATCTTTATTGAATGGGTCGCTCATTACTTACTCCACACTATCCTTTTTTTATACTTTTCTTTCAAGACTTGTATATACTTAACAGATAATCTTGGGGCAACCAATCTTTAGATCTCTCGTGTCAGCTTCTTTCTTTTCTCTTACCCACACAAGATCTTGCATGAATAGTTGGTACCGAACTGGAAAAACCTATCTCAACCTAGGTATTCATGAGATAATAAATAGGATTCAAATGAAGGACCTGTATTGAGAATACTTCTGGTCCACTGTCTGCCTTGAATGTGCATGCATTTCCAAGCCAGAGAAGAGGAGGTGGCAGGCAGGTGGTGAAAGAAAACAACCAAGGTGAAATATTGGTTATTGGCGAGGAATACATGTGTTCTCCATGAAACCATGGGTGTTCCTCCATCATTTTTCCTTGCCCTATATCTCATCTCTAGCGTAGTGAGAGCCCACCCTGTGCGTCGAGGAAGCCTCCAAAAATAGGTGTATGCCCCTATGTGTGCAACACCCGTATTCTTCTTTTTTTTTTTTTAAAAGGCCAAAGAATAGTTCGCTCCCCCTTCTTGTATAACCATTTCTTGATTGATAGCCAAGGGCCACTACTGGCGGTTGCAACAATACTCCGGTATGCGTGGGTGACTCAGCGAGTGACAAGGAGCAATTGATGATCATGCCATCATGGTTACAAGCTAATAAGCGTTGAGATTTCGCTGATATTGATATTATATATATAGAACTGCCATCTCTTAAAGCTATGTCGCGACCTAAGGGATTTGTGTAAGGCATATAAACTATGTAATTCATATAAACATAAAAGTTAAAGCCATCACCAAAGATTCTAAGAGTTGAACAATTTTCATCAAAGCAATTTGCCCTTCCTAACTAAAAGTTGGATCCTATTGTTTAACTCTTGGCATATGTAGCCATTTCCAATTTTCAACTTATATCTTAACATAATAATACTTTAAGAAATATTAACATCATGGGAAAGGTTGACAACATAGGTTGTTACATCGTCTAATTGGCACTTCGTCGAAACAAACGAATTCAACAATGATCATAAATGATCAACATGGACACATGTAATATCATAATGAGAGTCATTACGTAAAAACATTTAAATATTGAATGCACATAAATGACAATCATTTGAGAATTAAGAATTGGTAACACAATCCTACATGATCGATGACATTGATCTTTTTGCCATCTCTCGGTCGTATTCACCCCATAAATGAACTCAAAGATGATCATCATAATGACTTCCTTTTGCAAGGAATCGGGCTATCATATTAGTTCCCCCAACTTATTAAGCCAATTTAAACTATTATCAAGAATATAGACAATAATGAACACCCAATTACACAAATGAGGTCACAACATAAAATCGTTACGACATGAGAAGCAACATATTCGACATAAAGTTGTCTCAATCGCAAAACAACTAAAGTTCAACCTTGATGACGTCACTATCCCCCAATGACTAGGTTGACGTTAAGCAACTAGAAATAGACTTAATATGATGACAACCTGTTCTATTCCTTGTATCTATTCCCTTCTCTCTGATGATGCTCTCCCTCCCTTTCTCAGAGGGTGAAAACCTGTTTCCATAATTTAATCTTGCAAACACTAACTTGAGGTTAATGTATCATTAATCATTTCATAGTCCTTATGAAATCATCACATCTTATCAAATTTTAAACACATGTCAATTTTGTGTCAGAAAAACGTAACTCATAAAAAAATTGATTTTTCTAAACATTTTTCTCCTCAAGACCAAATTACCTTAAAAGTATAAAGTAAATCATAAGTTAAAGTTAGGGATGTAACATATCTCCTTATAAGAGCTCATCAGCCCTCGAGCAACCAATGCCTCAAACCTTATAAGACCAAACTTTTGCTTAGAAAAATCATGCATACTCATTTACTAATTACCTTAAAAGTACAAAGTAAATCATAGTTAAAGTTAGGGATGTAACATATCTCCCCCCATAAGAGTCATCATCCTCGATGATCCAATGCCTTTGAAACCTCATAAGACCAAACTTTTGTTTACCCTGCAAAAGTGTACACATTTGAGAAAAACTTTGATATAAAATCATGGTAAACTTTCCATGTCATATTACCCCTTGGTTGTTGGTCCCATTGGACCTTGCATTGAAGAAGCTCGATCATGACCACTTCCTGGTCCTATGCCTGTAAAACATTCTCATAATATAATTATTATTTGTTATATACTTTCCAAACATAATTCATAAAAAAAACATTATACCTCATGGTAATTGTTGATAATAGAATTATTTTCTAATCAATTGAATTGGTAACTTCAAGAATTTTGAAGAGTCCTTTATATCTAGGAATTGGTTAGGAATATATTTCTTATTTTATGAAACTTTCCTTCTCTAGCCAAGAATTGTGTTAGCGCATGATTGGCATTTACTTGACTTTTCTATCTAACATTAGCTACCACCAGTCTTTCTGATTAGTTTGATTTGTTTATCCATTTCTAACAACATTTCTGGTCTAATGTTAATCCTATCATCTAGGAGTTTGGCATCTTTTCTGTCCAATGTTTCAAATGGAGTCAGCCTGATAGCAGAATTATAGAAATTGCTGCCTCAAACTCCATAATAGATGGATACTCTTTCTACTTGTAGTAATCAACTACTCTTACATAGGTTTACCAAGAGAATGATAATAAAGGTTAACAACATTAAATAAGTAAGGTGTCACTATTCATCAAGTAAGATACAAGGAGTAACATCAATCTTCTCCTTTCTGGCTGAAAAGGTTATTCATTAAGTACCAATTTCATTATTTCATGCATCATTTAAACAAGTTGATAAGTAATTACCAGAGAAAGGATCATAATTCCTTTTTTGATTCAACTGTCCATCAAGACTCGACATGCCACTGAAAAGAGAGAAAACATCACCTGCCTATTTTTCTTCCAACCATAGACTCAAGCGGTTCCTTCACACACTTCCTAACTGGAAGCAGTCCTACCTTTCGATGAAAGATTGTGTTGGAAACCCTCACAATTGCCATCTAAGCTCTGGTGTGTACCCCCACTTTACCAACTCTGTCGCACTACTAAGGATACCCTCCTACTAAGTATGAAAACTCTGGTTATCTAAGTGTCTGGAGTACTTGTGAACTGACGAGTGCATGTAGTGGCAACACACTCACTATGGCCATAGTTTTATATACATACGCTTTGCAATCCACATAGTAATGGTTCACCACCCTACTCGACTTGGAGAGACTATTCACTTGGGCTTACTGGACTACCTATCCACCCACATACTATAACACAAGGTTCAGAAAGTGATATCTGCATAAGACCTCCTTCTGATAGTCTACATATTAATTATATAATCTGAAAAAAAAAAGTTTGGAACCAATTTCTTTCCACACAAGGTTTCCTTCTTCTATAAAGAATAAGGACATTCTAGGTGCATTTCTACAATTTACTCCCTTACACAATCCATCAGAGGCCCATCTAGGACATAATAGAGAAGAACATTACATCAAACATAGTGAATAACCAATAAGTTCTTGAATAGCCACCACAAAACTCAACACAATATCAAAATATAAGCAGTTTTAAATTCAACAATAAATCAAAGAATGAGATCTTCCAACAATAAATCAAATTTTGACCAACCGGCCATAAGATAAACAATCTTCAAAATTCAGTGGCTAGCCCATTTCAAAATAAAGAATAAAACAATGACAATCCTTGCCAGTATTAAATAGGAATTTTACCAAAAATCCAAGGGAGTGTCACAATCCAGAAGAACACTGTTAATGCATTGTGTGACATGACTAAGTCACTACAAGGGAGTAGATTGCTGCACTGTATTCATATTTTCCAAAATCTTACAGTGGTTTAGATATTGTGTTACAAGCGCATCAAATAATTAAGTCCCTTAAGACTTTCATCATGCTCAAAAATTTTGCAAATAAAAAGGTTATATTAGATTCATTCCTATTTCCTGTAGTGTCTATCATTCACATTTCAGATGACATTATAAGGTTGTTTTATAGCAACACACAAATATTACAACTAGAGCAAAAACTTTTCCTGTTTGTTTCACATAATAAAACTCTATTCCTTACTTCACTGAATAGGTTACTTGTTAAAACTTTTAACAAATTGACTACATATCTCGATGATGATTACATTCACCAACGTATTTGTACTTTCTAGCTCTGGAAAAAAGAAAGTACCTATTTCACAACCTTTAATGATCTATTTATTCCACTTGGCTCATTCCAAGCCATCTAGAAGTTAGACTAGAACCATCTTTGCTAGGTGTAGTTGATATAGTTTCAAGGATTTACAACACTCAGATGCCCTTGCACATAGTTAATTACTTTTGGATCTTCCCATCCTTAAGTTCTTTAGAAATAATATTGATCTTGAATTCATGCAGACATTGATCTACCTGAGCTCTTGGTCCAATTAGTAATTGACCAAGGTTTTACCTTTCTAGTCAAAGTCTCAAAGTCTTTTCAATACGCAACCTTAACAGAATGGTTTTACTCTTAGAGTTTTAACTCCTCAGTTGGCTTTCTCTTAGCCATTGACTTGGGTAAGTCCTAGGAAGATAGTCTTTCAGAAAGTTTCCATGGTTTTTCTCTATGCCCTTCTGACATTAAACCAACTCTAACCTTAGCTAATATGCTAAATGTTTAATGATTTTTTTTTTATATATTTTTAAATTTCTCATAATGAGCTCATAGGTCCATGTGTTGAACCTGGTTGGATCTGATACCATATGTAACAACCCTCTTCATAATACTCAAGTAATCTCAAGAATTTACTAGAAGGTAAATAAACTTAGTAAACATGAGAGAGAATTTTTTTTTTTTAATTAAAACATTTGTATAAGCACAAGAATAAAGTATAACTTTTCCAGATAAAATTCAAACTTGAATTCACATGTAATCATAAGTAGAATCAAGATAATTCCTTACAATATTCATTTATATCACATAAGATACACTTAACATAAAGAATAGTTTTACCTCATAGGTTTGACTGTCATAAGCCAGAACATGGAGTTCACTGCATCAAGAATGTTGATCTCTATCTAAACAAGCCTCAGAGAGTCTACTGCTACAGAGGGAGAGCATCATCCAAGTGCTTTTTCCTCCAATCACGGACTCAAGTAGTTCCCCATGCACTTCCTAACTAGAAGTGACCCGACCCTTCTCGAAGAGTATAGATATAAGGAACTATCAAGTTTCTGCATCTGAGTCCTAGGGATGTGTCCTACAAAACTCAATTGACCATACAACTCTAGATCCCTTCTAGCTAAGTATGAGTATCCTGATTGGTCATGCCATCTAGACACCCACCTCTGACTCGTCTTGGAATTGTCTCATCCTATAGTATACTGACTTTATTTGGTACTCTAGACACAAACTAGTCTGTATAGAAAATCCATTCTAACCAATCTGACTTAGATCTAATCCTTAATCTAGGATATTCATTCAATGTAAAAATTTAGATATTTCAAACCTTTAAAAAGTCCCTTATTGCATTCTTGCAATATCTAGGGTTTATGACTTCCTGTCTTTTAACACACAAGATTCAATACCAAACATCTTTGATGCATTAAACAGAGTTTCAACAATATCAAGGAATCTCTTAAGGTGTATTGGAACTAACTGTTCCACCCAAAACATTCACTCAAGAACTTATAACTCAACATAACTTTTCTCACTAAGACATAACTCAACTAAGTTGATAAGATGTTAGATCTTTCTTGAACCCCCAGATTACAAGGCATAACTACCGGGTCTTGGCTACAACCACTTGCTCGAGTCTTAACCCAAACCCTTGAGAGAGACAACTCACATGATAATACTTTAAGAATTTCTTGTCACAAAATTATATCTTCTTGACCTTCCCAATCATTAATGTAGTATGAATATAGGCTAGTCTACATTGTAAGGGTTAGATCTCCAATAATAATAATAATATAA
>VDFB02012606.1:0-51029 GCA_007258455.2 Sequoia sempervirens
AAAGTGAAGAAAGATGGATGGGAGAAAAAAATGCTAGGTGTTCAAAATTCCTCCTAGACATCTCAAATGCGCCCATGCTGGAGTTGATAAAATATTTTTTCTAAATATTTAAATTTCTCCTCCCCTAGAGAAATACGCGTAAGCTTGTAGAGGATGATAAAATTTGTTGAGGCATATATGAATTGGCAATAGATACATCAAACTGCTCCAGCTTCACGAGGTTGAATAAGAAAATTGTCAAGGCAAAGCAAGGAAAATACGCCCAGAGATGAAGAATGAAGACAAACTTGATGGCAAAATATTTTTCTAAGGTATAAAATTCAAAAAATTAAAAGTACCCCTTCGTCTATAGACCCATGGATTTGATGCTTTATGAAGGGAATTTTCTTTTGGGTACTGGACATCTTCGACAAGGAATGGATTTTAAAATTTTCCACACCTTGCCAAGGATTTTAAGATGAAGATTTTGATGGGCGCCTAAAATGAGATTTCCTAAGTAAAAATTTAAAATTTTCTAAGGCAAGGAATAGAAGTGTTCTTTTTGAAAATGAAATTCCTTGAATGGTGAATTCGAAATTGATTTGCCTAGACGATTTTGATCAAATTTTCATGAGAATAATCTTCTTGAGCCAGAGATGGATAAAATCAAACTGTCAACGCCCCAGCTGGTGGAATGAATTTCTTAAGGGGGATGCAATTGAATTTAATATTTTCAAAAGATGATTTAAAAATGCTGGTGAAGTTAAATGTGCCCATACCATGAGATGAATCTTCTTGAAATTCTAGAAGGTCAAAATATTCCAGACGCCAGATGCCAAGTGTTGCAGTTGGCTAAGGAGGGAAAACCGAAATTTGAATGTACTGGCTAAACTTAGCTTCTTCTAGAAATCGACTTGGCTATAAGAATTGAGATGATTTTCATTTTCCTTATCAGTTGTTGAAGTGCAAGCTAAAACTTGGTGAAGAATTCGAACTTGGGCTCTAGTTGTGAGAGTGTTGAAGCTGAAGTTGAGCTTTGAGGAGGGATAAATTTGAAGCTGAGAAGTTGCCGAAGCAAGCTTGGGTCAATTTTTCTTCTAAATGTTGAAGTGGTATTGCTGGAGGAAAATTTTCTGAGTGTTTAAAGTTCGAAGTTGCTGCAGCAGAAGTAGAGGTTTGAAGTTGAAATTTAGTGCTGCAGCTTCTCATTTCAAAAATCTGCTGGCAGGCCCAATGAGATTTGATTTTTCTAAGTTAAATTGCTGATGACTATCTTTTGTTTTTGCAGAATGGCTGAAGTAAGAGCAACTGGCAAGGAAAACAATGCCGAATCCAACAAGGCAAATGCGTCCAGGTAGGCTGTGATCAAGAAGCTGAGCAAGTCTTTCCTGTTGGAGTCGAAGTTTTCTTCAAAGCTGGGAAGGTTGGCTAATACGAACTTGGGTTCTTTCAATATGGAAGCTTTTAAAAGCCGAATGATGGGAATTGGAGGCCATCGTCCTTCGATCACTTCGCACAATATTGTTAGAAGTGGACTTTATGCAGCTGCTGGTTTTCCACCAGCCATTCAGTGTCCAGAATTGATCATGGAGTGTACTAACTATTACAATCCAGACCAAAGGACTATCACTTCACTGGATGGCAAGTTGTTCGCCAACCTCACGCCTGCAGCTATTGGCGAAGCTTTTGGAATTCCCTCACATGAGAAGATGATCTACAAAACGAGAGAACGTGTTGAACGTATGTATGCCTCTACATTTGACAGATGTGCTAATATGATAAACTCTCGTTTGTTTGAACAAGCCCAAGCCCACTCGCACGAAGTTGCCAAAGCAGATACTCTCAGATGATTTGAAGAAGGAATATTGTGATTTGATTATGATGCTCAGCAGAGTCGGAGGATGTCCCTAGGCGTTCATCTTTGAGCCTTGGATGTTTTATTACATCAACCTTGTGCTGGAAGGCAAGGAGTTTATTAATTGGGTAGTGATGATTAGTGATAATTTGCACTAGCAGCTCCGGAGTTTGAGGAGAACAAAAACATTTTATATGGGCTCATACATTATTTACATGTTGGCTCGTATGACGAAGTACAATCATAAAAGGAGCCTATTGGGTGTGGCTCTCAGCAGTTTAAGTTCATGAGGCTTGTTCGCAGCTACACTTGACAAGCACATCTCATTACAAGAGAGTCAATGATGCCTTCACCATGCACATAACGAGATCACTTCAGCAAAGGACTCATCACAGGATTTCCAAGGAAGCTCAGGAGTTGATAGAAAGGTACGGGTGTTAGTTTATTCAATTTCCGAAATTTACTTACATTAGGCTGCAAGGGTTCAATTCATATCCGTATAGGTTGCGCAAATACCCTACAAACAGGATCTTGATGTTAGAAATATCTAGGCAACTCATTGCCTATGATAAAATTCAGAAGAAAAAGAAGAAGGGAGGACTTGTTTTCCCGATCATCATGGGAAATTCAGATGAAGTGTGTCCTTCACTACAGGCAACCAAGGAAGCTGAAAATGAGCTTCAGTTTTTCCACCTTTCTTATCACACCAGCAGGTAGTATTATGATCCTCATAGAAATATCAAATGGATACTGTCAGAGGAGTTTAGGCATAAGGAAAATATTGAAGATTATTGGGCCGGTGCGTTGGATGAAGCTGAGGTAAGAAAAAGGATGTTTTCAAGATTACCTTTGGGCATGATTAGGGAGTGCGAGATTATTCCAGTGCCGGACCAGGTAGACGAGGATATGAATGTTCTTCATCCAAATTATGAGGCAGTGAGGGATACACCACTCCCGCTTCTAGATTGGTCGAAGCCGGAGATTGCGGATTTGGATACACTTTGCATACCAGTCCTGACCTTCACCAGAGGATGGGTTGAGAGGCCTGTGAATAGGCTTAAGAGCAGGTCAATTCCTCTTACTTACAATTTGATGGGAGATCATAGGATGCCAACTGCTACAAAGAAGAAACAGGTTGCTCGAGCTCCAGAGTCATGAAGAAAAGAGCCAGTTCAGCCAGACCCTCCGAGAATTGAGGTAGAATCACCTACGCCATGGGAGACACGTTCTCCAAGCATACAAGAGGTTTCACTATTTGCCAATCAAAGAAATATGTTGAATAAGGAACAAGAATTACAGGAGGCAAATCAACCACCACAAAGGGAGTCTGTTGGCCAGAGTGTCAACGCACCTACTAGAGATAATCAGTAGGAAGAAGATGAAGAAATTGCTATAGATACACGCTTCCAGCACGAGCTTGAGGCGGCATTAGAGGATGACACAGTTACAGGACAGGAGGTCCAAGTTTCAGGAGATACCTAGCCTGTAGAAGTCAATGAGCCTCGTCAAGATGAAGTTAGAGAAGAAGTTCGTGAGGAAGAAGCAAGAAATGAGCAGCCATTTATTATTTCAGAGTTACAACAAGTGGTACCAGATTGGCTTAGAGGCAGGATGAGGAGGAGCCCCGTTGAAGAAACTGATCCAGCAGTAGAGATGGAGGAATTCTTGAGTAGGATCAGTGCGCCTCCGACAAAGAAGAGGGCTAGGAAATTTTCAAAGATTTCAACAGATGAGGATGGCTCTCGCACCCTTCACGTGGGAGTGCCAAGGGTTGAGTGTGATCGAGATGAGGCTGTGCCAGAAAATTATGTGATCACCACCATGGAGTTAGGTCGCCCCACAGGAGCACAAATAATTGAGGAATGTGATATCTCCTACCAGGCACTCAAGGACAGATTGCTCCAGACTGAAGGCAAATACAAGAAATTGAAGAAGGAGCACAAGACTTTGATTGGTTACGTATAACATTTGTCTTGTCCTTTTGGGCAGGAGAATCCGGCGATTGAGCTTCCAGTCAAGTTTCCTAGAGAATTAGTTAGTGGCTTGGAAGATTTAAGAAAGATGGCACAAGAAGCAGATAAGTGGGTTGCTAGCGTTCATGCCGTGACAGAAAAGTTTATGGAGGATCTTGTTCATGCTTATCAGCAAGCTTCCAGCATTATGGCACGGATGGATGCAGTTAATCAGGCTTGGGGCGATGCTCGTATCTATCAAACCAAGGTTGTTCAGCGTCTAGAGGCTTTGATGCAAACTCCCTTACAAACTTTGGTTGAAGGAGGCGTGATACAGGAGGGTGATAGATATGACTTCACCAGCTGGTACTCTTCAGTTGTCACAGGTCGAGGATTCTTTGATGTAGCACAGGCAGATTCAGCTAGAGTCAGAAAGGCCATGACAAACATTCTTGATGGAGTCCTGAACACATTGGAGGCTATCTTTACTAGGAGGCTGACTTCCGAGGAGGTGTGTCGTCGTGATGGTGTCTTTATGCTAAACTATGACTTGAACACTCGTTGCTAATCCCTTGAAGATTGCACCGGCTTTGTAGAGGTTTTCCAACGCGAGGCAAAGCAGAGTCTGGTTGAAGTCTGCTGAGATTGATCCCACGTCCTGCTTTAGGATAGAACTTAGACTTTCTAAATCCTGCACTTATTTCAATTCAGTACATTTTTGGTTAGTTTTAGGAAAAACATACCTCACTGCCAAATCCTTCTCATCACACATGAAAATCCCCTTTTATCATTAATCTGTTGTTAGCTGCCAAGTACTTGTGAACAATTGTGTAAGTCCCCTCGTGAAAACAACAAATCACAACGAACCAACTGAGGGTATTCCATTGCATTGTAGGAACTTTGGAGTTCAACGTACGATCTCTCTCGTAATCTTAGCGTACGGAATACTTTGATCAAGAAAGAATGGAGTAGCCTTCGGATACTTTGTTCTGCTAATTGGTGCAGTCACAAAAATCACATCAACACGTATATCACCAACAGCCAAGGAGGCAATGGTGGACTGGGCGGATTGGTTTATCCAATTCCCCAACTTCACCTATATACGCTTGTATGGACACAATGGTCACCTCGCCATGATGCCACTCTACCCTTCAAATAGGGTAGTTTTCATGGAGTTCCTACGGCAGTTGGCCGAAGTTCACTCTCACCTATGCCTTAAGAAGAAGACTGCTGCAAGCTTTCCTATTGAAATGGGACTCTATAGATGTAAAACAGCAACTGATGCCAAAATGATATGCTAAGAGACGGTGAGACTCAATCTCAAATATCTCATTGAGAGAAGGTTGTATGATCCAAGAGGCCTTTATGTAGCCCACCTTGAGCAGCACTTATCACATGAATCTTCCATGGAAGATTACTAGGTCAATTGTGATGATGACTTTGATGTACGAAGAAGGAACTATAGGTGGTTTAGGCTCCCACAAATTGCTAACTTTATGTCAGAAGACATTGAGGGCCTATCTGATGATGAAGGGGAAGTCATTCTCCCCTCATTCTTCGTGGATCAAGTAGACTCACAACCACTCGGAAGAGTGGATTGGTATGCGAAGGAAAACACATCTATAGAGGAAAGAATGAGTAGAGTTGTCAGAAACATTCTACTCTACCTAGACAGCAAGAAGACAAGGAAGGTAGTTCTTTCCTGAACAGAGCCGCCACCGATTCAATCTTCACTACCTTCCACTTCAAGGAAGAAGCCCAAATAGAAGCAATGGAGCAATCCTCCCAAAGGCATGTGGATGTTAGGACACACGAGGGGAAGAGCACAGGAGTTATATGTGGAGACAACCACAAACATTCCTGAGATAGTAGAGACCGTTGCAGCCGAGCTAGTGATTGAGATAATCACTGCAGATACAAAGCCCATGATGGAAGCGGTTGCAGTGAATACAGTGGCTATGATAGAGACAGAGCGACCTACTTCACCACCATCATAGCAGTCCCAAGTCCCCATCAACTTGGACTCTCCACCACGAGACATCGCTACAGCACAGTCTCATTCATCGAGCATGCAGGGGCCTAACATTCCTCTTTCCAACGAGACTAGTCAGGATTCAATCTGGCTTAAGGGTCTCCTAGGAAGGAAGAGGGAATGGTCGTCCTACCAACTTGACTTCGTAGAGTTTGATCATGTCCCTCAAGACATGCCAGCGAAGAAATTGAAGAAGCAAGTACATGTAGAAAGGAATGCAGATAATGAATTTATCATAGAGACTGCTGCCCCACCTGAGGACAAAAACATATATGAGGTAGAGGTTGTTGACTTCACATTGTCGAAGGTCAACCTCGGAAAGACCACCCATCAGGTGGAGGCAGACCTTCTCGGAATTGCCTCGGTGAGTGTTCAAGAGAGAATGGCTAAGGGTGGAAGAGACAAAGCAGCCTTAAAGGCTGAAAATCTGCAATTGAGGATGTACATATCTAGCCTGATGCACAGTAACCCAAACGTCTCAGCTTTGCCATGAGAATTTCTAGACCTCCCCGCGGAGCAAAACCATCACTAGCTGATTTCATATGGAAAACACTTGAGAAATCAAGTGGAGGAATTTGTTGTCAAAGGATGATGCATATTGACAAAACTATACTAGTTGAGAGACAGAGCACATGAACTCTGCGCAAAGATCCAGCAATCAGAACTAGAGATGGTAGAGAAGAGGCAAGGGGATGAAGTCATAGTCTCAAATTTACAAGTGGCGTACCAATCAGTTACCACTATAGATAACAAGGAACATCTCTTTGCTTGGAGGGAACAAATGGCATACAGGGTGAAAGCCTATGATGCCAATTCTGTGGAACTGATCGAATACTGACATATTGTGGCAGGTATTATCAACTTCGGAAGAACATTGATAATATCCATACCTTGCCTTTATCAACACGAGGGAAGTGCCTACATTGAGCTAGGCACAGTACAGAAACAATTCCAGGATCTCATCCGTAGCACATTTCTCGATGACCCCGATGGTTACAAGTTGAGAAAAGTTGCAGCCATGTCTACCAAGTTAGATGACACAGCTGCCAAGTGCATAGACTATCAGCAGCATCTTGTGACAGGTGAAGAAATGCTGAAACACCACGTCATCATCTTACAAAGCATTAATTGCCCAGAGGCTGAGGAGGTCAACGACTGGATAGAGGCACTGTTAACCAGTGGAGAAGAGGTGTAAAGCACCCAAGAAGGATGTCCTAACCTCCAAAATAGCATTAATGGTGACTGGAGTTAACTTGATGCCCCTTTCCAAGTTAACTCCAGGTCCCACAGATCATGTATATCAGATCCCACTAGTTGTGGATGTCTATTTTTTACTTCCACGATTTGTGGATCTCAGATCTCAACTAAATATGGATGTCTATTTTGGAGACACATTTTGTAATAAAGTTCACCTTTAGTTTAGTTTCAATCAACTGAAGTAGTTTTCCAGTTGACTCTTTGTTTAGTTTCAGTTAACTGAAGTAGATTTCCAGTTAACTGTTTGCTCACCTACTTTCAGACATAGGAATAAATCTTGCTGATTGGCAAGAACTGATTGTTAACTCAAGGAGATTTTAGGGATTTTAGGGTTGCCTACTCCTTTGAGTTCTATAAATAAGAGCCTTGGGCTCATTATTTTGTAACCTTTATTTACTACACAAAATTGTTGCGTCATTGTTGCCGACAAGTTTGAAAGTGCTTATTTTTTCACTCTTGGATGAGAGTTAATTGGTTTGATGAGCATTTGTGCATGATTTTGTGCCTTTGCATGTCCCAATTCTTTGTAACTCATTGAGGAAATTTGAATAAAATCAGAAAGCGCATGCATTTTGATCCAAATATTTGAGTTATTTCAACATTTTGTGTTTATAACTTGTTTCAATCTCCTCCTTAGACAGGGGTTCCTCCTCCTTGGATATTTTGTTGTTGACTATTATTGTTTAATGTTGTTTAATGAATTGTCTTTCAACCTACACTTTTGACAGGTGTCGTCACCTCCTCGAGAATCCTGTTAGCCAAGGCATTGTACCTTGTTGTTTCTAGTAAGTTGTTTCCCAGCCTACACCTCAGACAGGGGTTCCTCCTCGGAAAGTTTGAGATCCATCTTACCGTAAAGAGTGTTTGCTTGCATAAAGCCTTTTCTAGCATAGATCTAAGAGTTCAAAGCCTCAGACTCATTTTGGCGAAACGGTCAGACCAAGTAATCCAACCATCCATTCCCGCTCCTATGCCCTCATGCTCTATTTATCTTGGGGAAATAGGATAGATTAAAGCTAGTTTAGTCGTAGTTAAGATCTGCAGAAACCGAAGAAATCCTTAGCTATGACGCATTGTGTTTATGCACCCTTGTGTCCTGCTGCTGAGTAAAAAAGATAGGAACCTTAGTCTACTATACTTTTTTACGCATAACATCAGCAAAGAGGGATCTTCCTCTCTATAATCTATCAAGTGTTTTAGTAACTGCTCCTTTGGATTATAGAGAGGAAGATCCTTCTTTGCTAATGTTATGCGTAAAAAAGTACAGTAGACTAATGTTCCTATCTTTTTTACTCAGCGGCAGGACACAAGGGTTCATAAACACAATGCGCCGTAGCTAAGGATTTCTCTGGTTTCTACAGATCTTAACTACGACTAAACTAGCTTTTAATCTATCCTATCTCCCCAAGATAAATAGAGCATGAGGGCATAGGAGCGAGAATGGATGGTTGGATTACTTGGTCCAACTATCTCACTAGAATGAGTCTAAGGCTCTGAACTCTCAGATCTATGCTGGAATAAGGCTTTATGCAAGCAAACACTCTTTACGGTAAGATGGATCTCAGACTTGCCAAGGAGGAGGAACCCCTGTCTGAGGTATAGGCTGGGAAATAGCTTACTAGAAACAAGGTACGATGCCTCAACTAACAGGATTCTTGAGGAGGTGATGACACTTGTCCAAAGTGTAGGCTAAAAGACAATTCATTAAACAACATCAAACAATAACTGTCAACAACAAAATATCCAAGGAGGAGATTGAAACAACAAGTTATAAACACAAAACGTTGAAAGAACTCAAATATTTGGATCAAAATGCAAGCACTTTCTGATTTTCTTCTTCAAATTTTCTCAACGAGTTACAAAGAATTGGGACATGCAAAGGCACAAAATCATGCACAATTGCTCATCAAACCAATTAACTCTCATCCAAGAGTGAACAAATAAGGACTTTCAAACTTGTCGGCAACAATGGCATAGCAATTTTGCGTAGTAAATAAAGGTTACAAAATAATGAACCCAAGGCTCTTATTTATAGAACTCAAAGGAGTAGGCAACCCTAAAATCTCCTTGAGTTAACAATCAGTTCTTGCCAATCAGCAAGATTTATTCTTGTCTAAAAGTAGGTGAGCAAACAGTTAACTGAAAATCTACTTTAGTTAACTAAAACTAAACAAAGAGTCAACTGGAAAACTACTTTAGTTGACTGAAACTAAACTAAAGGTGAACTTTATTACAAAATGTGTCTTCAAAATAGACATTCATATTTAGTGGAGATCCGAGATCCACAAATCGTGGAAGTCAAAAATAGACATCCACAATTAGTGGGATCTGACATGCATGATCTATGGGACCTGGAGTTAACTTGGAAAGGGGCATCAAGTTAACTCTAGCCATCGTTAATGCTATTCTAGAGGTTAGGACGTCCTTCTTGGGTGTTTTACACCTCTTCTCCACTAGTCAACAGTGCCTCTATCCAGTCGTTGACCTCCTTAGCCTTTGGGCAATTAATGCTCTGCAAGATGATGACGTGGCGTTTCAGCATTTCTTCACCAATTGTCAACCTCCTACAAGGATCTCCTAACTAGGCTTCTATAGCCATAATTTAGAGACTAGACATCTAACCTGAATAGCTATTCAATCATCGTGGAGGTGCATTTAACTTGTCAACCCAGGGACGTAGACTTGAAATGGGTCAGCACTGTATGTGCACTAGGAATTCCTAAGTAGCCATTTCTAATCTACAACTAAGAAACACAATACTGAAAGTAGATTGTAGGAAGGGAATAAAGAAAAATACTAAACATTAACTAGCAACTATGCTAAACGGAAATGCATAACAAGAATAAAGATCTAGGCGAACATACAGGAAACTACTTTGGCTGCAGGAACAGACACAAAATGGACTTCTAGTGGCTACAAGAACAGTCAATGCCATATTTCGAACTAAGTACAAAACAGAAAATAACAACTAAGCTAATTACTCTAAAGAAAGGATTAGTCACCAAGTGGGCCCCCTTGGATGAGTATCCACTAAAACTAATACAAACTCAAATACTCAAATTCATACTATCATCTCATTCATTGAAAATTATGTAAACAAAGTAATCAGCATGGCTGTATTGAAAAGTAGTGAATGCCCAATACATCAATATCATCTTTCAACAATAATCCCAAACTTAGAACTCTCCCCTCAAGAGGAGATTCATATCCATAGTTATTCTACCAGCTAAACAGGGCGGTCAACTCCCACTAACTGGGAGGACACCATTTAGGGAAAGCAAGGAAAAGAGTGGTAGAGCGGTTATGCCTGTAGGGAATCCAGTCAGACATGCATGCTCAAACGTGGACTCAACGCTACAGTAACGCCCACGATTGCCCAATGCCATAAATACAAGGCAGTTACAATTGACTGCCGTGGGGAATCTGTCGCCGTCGTCCTTCAGTTGACTCCTTTGAATGATTCCCCTACATGATCATCTGTCAGTTTCCTTTCCCAACTTAGCATCCACCAATGTGTCCTGCATGATAATGTCAATACGCATAATAATTGCACATCTAAAATTACCTTAGAGAACATCCATCAATCACACGCAAAATTAATATAGATAATCTGCATAATATGTTAATGTCATTGAAACTTCACAAGGATAGGATAAACCCAATGTCAACAGTTTGAGGGAGACATTATACAAAATATTAACATTTGACGACTAAAGTTCATGACAATGCCAGCAAATGGACTATAAACTCTACCCAAGATTTAACTAAAAACTAGGCTCATCACCCAGAACGAAGATCAATCTTCGAGAAATATACTGTCCCATGTAACTCATCGATCCTACGAATCGGGTACCTGTTCTTAATTGTTTTCTTATTTAGAGCCCTATAGTCAATACACATCCTCATTGTCCCATCCTTCTTCTTCACTAGAACAACAAAAGAAGCAAAGAGACTGGAACTCAGTCTGATATGTCCCATGTCAAGCAATTCCTTGATTACTTTCCCAATTTCATCTTTAAACTTTTTGGGATGTCTGTAGGGGGTGGTTATGAAAGGCTTAGCCCCCTCCAACTTGATGGTGTGCTCAAATCCCCTATCCGGCAGTCTCCCTGGGGGAATCTTCTAATGAACCGAACCAATTTTTTCAATTTTTGCCAAGAACACAACGATGCAGAAAGCACCCGTTAGGGTTAGATAAATCAACCAGCAGTTACAATATAACTCTTTGCCAAGAATGCGCACTCAATCTCAACAAGAGAGAGGCTGTCATATGGCAAGAGGATCGTCAGTACATTAAATCAGAACTGCAACTGAAAGTACTCGACACCAAGTATGTGCTACCTAAATCCAAGATGGAAATGAGGCGACCATATGGCGGAGATATAAAGAAATACATTGCAACTTTAGAATGAAAAGTAGGCGGCACGCCAGCCTCTTCCACTTATCCAGTGGGTATTACAAAACTAAAGAGAACAAGTACATAAAGTAAATAGGCGGCAAGCCAGCCTCTTCCACTTATCCAGTGGGAAATACAGTAAAGCAAAGAACAGAAGAGAGAATGCTGATAGTACTACTGTTCAGCTTACAAAATATCAAAAGATGCCTGCAATGAACAAGATTAGAAGCTCTCCACTGCTGCAGTAATAGATATGATCATTCCAAGGTTAATTAGGACCTTCCAGACACAAACTCTTCACCGAAATGCAAATTACTCAAGACTGATATAACAGACTAGCAACTTGAAATGCTAAACCAGCAACACAGAACCCTACTAAAATGCTCATAACTCTCTCATTTCTCACCCAAATGATCTCAAACCTGTTGCAATGAACTTCTATGAACGAGGCGACCAAGATGCAATCATGAAACTACACTTAAAACCCTTGTAATTTTTTAAACACGCTTTCCAATGCAATGAAAAGGGGCGGCCAAGCTAGAAGGGGCGATTTGCTTCTTAAAAATCAAGTTTATCAAAATAAAATCTGCAAATGATCTCAAAGGGGCGCCCTGGCATGGAGAATAGATTTGTGCAATACCCAGAATGAAGTTATTTTTATTTTCAAAGTTATGAATGAAAAACTACAAACTGCTATGATATCAGCAACTCCAGAAAATGACATGAAATGCAAATAACTAATCTCCAAATTGACAGAACAATACTACAATGCAAACCTCACTACAGAATCCACTCAACACAAGCAAACTTCTCCACTAGGTGCTATCTCTCAAGCACGAAGTCGAGCCAAGCTAGGAGGCATTCATTCCTCGAAGCAGTCCAGCAACCAATTCGGCAGCATAACATTACTCAAGATATCAGATCCAAAATGAAGACCCAAAGCTTCCTTTTATAATTTTGAGAAGACCCTCCAGAAGCTTCTAGAAGAGAAACCCTAATTTTCAAGTTTGAATTCAATCTTTTCCCTCCAAGAGATGGCGTCCCATTTTCCAAGCAATATTTGACTTTTAATTTTAAATTAATTCCCTCCTCAAAGAAGGCGTCCAACTCAAGCATGAAATAGACCTTTGAATAATAATAAATTTCCTTCAATGAAGCGCCCACCCTTGAAGAACACCTTTTAAGAACAACTTGAAGTGATATAGCTAGGCCAAGGGGGGAGTCAACATTAAAATATAACGTTAACATAACATTATTTAAATAAAATGAACTTATCTCTCCAAAATGCATCCCAAGGCCAAAATTGATCAAACCAACTGAGCTGACTGAAGATGAGAGCCATTCGTGCCGAAACCAACAGGACCACTGCCAGAAATAGAATTTACTAAAAATAGTAAATTCGAGAAAATTGCCCGGATCAAAGTGCATGTGATACCATTGCGAAGCTTTCTGAAAACCCAGAAAGAATCCACAATCCAAAATCCCAAACTCCAGGATGTAGCCATCATAACTTACTAAAATAGTAAGTCCGGAGAGGTTGCCCGATGCTGTTGCAAGTCATACCTCTGCGAAGCTCTCTGAAAACCCAGAAGGAATCCAAAATCCAAACAACCAAACTCCAATAAGCAAAACCCTGAATCATCAAGAGAACCCACCAAGCAGCCGGAAACCCTAATTCTACTTCTGACTGGTCGACAACACACCGAAGATAGGCCATCAATCACTGAAAAGTGTAGTGCTAAAAACGGGGACATTACAGTCCGCCCTTCCCAAAATTGCTTGTCCTCAAGCAATACCACCACAACTCCAGAAAATTTAAGACTGATCCATACCCAAACAAGTATGATCCCAGGTTTCCAAGTCCGTCTCAGGAAGGACCCACCACGCCAATGTTGCATCACTCTGATCACATCAGTGAAAACATCATGCCATTGCTGCAATAACCTTCCTTGTAACTCCAAAGTGTTACCATCCATGGTACTCAAATTGAAAGATCTTAAAGGACTAAAATCAATATCATGCAACGCTTGAAGTTCAAGAGGCCCAAAGTCAATAGTATCAACCATACCACTGTCAACCACAATTCTAGGTAAGAAGAAAGATAGGCTTTTCAACTCAAAATCAATCTCCTCAGCATTCCTTCACAAGATAACAAACGAGGCCCTAATGGCAAATGTGACATCTTCAAATCTTCTTGCAAAGAGGAAAACAATCCTTTGCAAGAGCTCAACAAACTCATACTCACGTCCTCTTGTGGAGCTACTATGCACCAACTGAATTATACTGACACCACCAAGAAGACTGCTAATTACTCTTACAGTTCCAACTCCAAAAGTCTCAGAATGAACAGCCAGAGCATGTGGAAATCCGCCGTCCTGAACCAACGCTAAGTGTAAACTATCAAAGTTTACATCACAAACCATCATAAGGTGAACTTGGAGAGTAGGAGAGGTGTGAAGGAACAAATGATTGCTGCTGATCAAGGCTGAGGTCAGCGTAGTGCAGTCAAATTCAAGAATTCTACACAAAGGAAAACAACAACACCACTCAAATTCCCTAGTGTGAGCATGTGAGATGACCGTCGAGTTGCAAGGTAACACCTCCAAAGTGGCAGGAGAACCAACTTGAGCAATGTCCAAATGAAAGCTATCACCCATTAGGCAATAAGTGAAGAACCAACTCTCCTGAATGAGAGTAACTCCCCATGTAAGGTGGCTGGTTTGCCTCCAACCAGCAAGCTCATGTCTCAAAATCTGCCCTTGTCTTAGCCGAAAATCACTCCCAAGAGCAACCGATCGTTCATCTCTCCAATCCATACTCAAAATTTCTCTCCAAAAGTCCTTTCCATATGTAATAAACTCTATCAAGCCAAGTTGAGGATCCCAAATATGGATACCCAACTGAAGATGATTTCCAACGCATTGAAAAGAAAACTCAATAGATTCCCAAATGTTAGCCAAAACTAAGTGCATACTCATGAATCCCTGAAACCAATTCCTGATAGCGTTCACATCTGTGGAACATGAAACAAATGTTGTCTTCATTCCAAACTCCAAAAACGGACTAGTTTGAGCCCAAACATCATTCCACCCAAGGGATAGATTGTCAAGAGTGCCAACACCGGTTTTAGGTCTGCTCTTCCCCCATTCCTCATGAGTAGTAGATCTGAAATCATCACTCCTTGCTGCTGTAATGAAGTTACCAGCAGCTACCACAACTTGTCTCATCAATATCTTGATGTCATAGATGTTGAAATTACCTTGCTTCGACACCTCCCATATGGAGTCTTCACCCTTGAGCCCACTTATGCATTCATTACTAATCCACAAACGTGGCACTTCTTCATGGAGCAATATCAAAGCATCCAAGCACTGGAAACCATGCTCAATCTCATTCTCCATTTCATCTTCCATCTCACAGAGAGGATTGTCATAATCTTCCTCATCACCTTCTTCAAAGAGAGGATTGTCAAAAACTTGAAAGTTATTCCATCCAACTTGCTGATCCGAATCTGCACTTGTAACTTCCGTCCTTCTTGTGAGACCTTCAAGGTCAAACTCTTCTCGAAGACTATCAAGCTCACAAATTACTTGCTTGATTTCTTCGGCTTTAGGTGCATTCTCTTGCTTTGTGAAAATTTTGAAATCAGCAAACTGATTTTCTACCTCCATTAATGCCATTTGAGTTTCTTCTAGCGTAGCTCTTGTTGATTCAAACTCCAGATAAAGTTCATCAAACTTCCTCTCTTTATCTTGAAAAGCACAAATGGTCTTCTTTGCAACTTCAATGGCGTGATCACGATCTTCAACCAAGTGCATGTACTCGGACTTCAAGGTTACCGAAGAGTTTCTGATAAGTTGCAGATTGGGAAGAGCAACTTCATCTTTCACTCCTCTTTGTCTCTCTTCAAGTTGAGCCTTCCAGTACAACTCTTCAACCATGCTAAGTGTGTGATCAAATAGGGATAGAGCTTGCACTTCCTTGTCAACGGACACCTTGAAGTATCTATCCCAATCAAGAAAATTCAAAGATAGTGAACTGCTGATAGGCTGCAACTGAAAATCAGAACCTTGTCCCTTGTCTTTGCTGCCCTCATTGCTGCTCCAACATTCTTGTTCTTCACCATGGACTAGAGGAGAATGCTCATTGTCATAAAAAGCATCATACTTCACAAATTCTTCGACCCCAAGTTTGCAATCAGCTTCTTGAACTGGTAAATCAGCCTTGTGTTCTAAAACCACTTTAAACCTTTCTTCTTCAAGAGCCATAAGGTCTTCTAGCTCTTCATCCACCTCACCATCTTCTTGATCAAAGGCTATGACAGCCCCTAACTCGATCGAAGAATCATTGAATGTTGTTCTGAAAGTTTCGGGAGTAACAACATCCTCCTTGGTGGCTGCAACCAACTTGACGGGATCACCATGGAGCTTTTCAGAGAAAGCTTCTTCATCAAAAACAACTTTTCCTTCTGTGGCCTTCTCATAACTTGCAATGCAAACAAAATTTTGGTCTTCATCAGGATCAAAGGGAAATTCATCCCACAAAGGTTCTTTATCAAACCTTGGTTCCAATACACCCGGATCCCAATTGCCAAGGGGTTGGCTGCGATGATCAACCGGAAAAAGATTTTCATACTCCACTGAAGGTATTGACTCATAGAATAAGTCAACTCCTGAATCTCTTAAGCTGACTTCAAAAACATTTCTTTCCCATGGTTCAGTTTGCTGGTCAAACCCATGTCCAATAACGCCACCACGGAAATGGAGTGAAGAACCTTCTATACTTGTTGTTTTGAAAACTTCACCATCCCTATCTTCTTTGGGACCTTCATGGAAAAGTATGTCACCAATTTCTTCATGTGGAACTTCTTGGGAAGTTGGGTCAGCAACAAGAAGAAAATCCTTCTTCATCAAATCTTCAAAATGAGCATGCATGAACTCATGGGATTCGCCTCCAATATCACTAATATGTCCTTCCTTTTCTTCAACGAACTCATCGCAAACAATAGTCCTACCAAGCTGATCTTCATTACTTCCTATTACATGCAAGTCAAGGGAAGTATTATGGGACTCTACCCTTAACTCTTCACTTGCCACGGTATCTTTATCGAGCTCACGTTCATTTTGATGTGATATGTGTACCTTGCTTGTGCCATCTTCAATGCTAGATGACTGATTTTTCTCTTCAACTTGCATATTTGTGGGTTGCAATTCACAAATAGGCACTTCATCTTCTTCCTTCTTTGATTCTTCAACCCAAGCTTGTTCTGCTTCCCTTTCTAGCATTTTCCTAATGTGGTCCACCATCTCCGACTTTTCGGGCTTCAGAAACGCCACACAATTCAAATGGGCATCAAATGAAACATTGTACCTATAATCATCTGGCATGTTTTGATATTGCTCACGGAGTTTGGCAGCCTCATGTTCACATTGTCTTTTATATTGTTTAGCATATTCAATGAAATCCCTTACTGCATCACTAACCTTTCCTTCCTCAGATACCATAGTTGAATCTGACTTCTCACGATTTCTGGACCTCAGAAAATGCAACATCTTCAGAGCTTCTGAAAACTGAACTGGACTCTGTCTTCACCTCTGGTGTAGAAACTGATTTATCTGTCATTCAACTGTCAACTAAACCTTGATGGGCACAGGATGGCAGGATCTTGGCTCTAATACCACTGTAATGAACCGAACCAATTTTTTCAATTTTTGCCAAGAACACAACGATGCAGAAAGCACCTGTTAGGGTTAGATAAATCAACCAGCAGTTACAATATAACTCTTTGCCAAGAATGCGCACTCAATCTCAACAAGAGAGAGGTTGTCATATGGCAAGAGGATCGTCAGTACATTAAATCAGAACTGCAACTGAAAGTACTCGACACCAAGTATGTGCTACCCAAATCCAAGATGGAAATGAGGCAACCATATGGTGGAGATATAAAGAAATACATTGCAACTTCAGAATGAAAAGTAGGCGGCACGCCAGCCTCTTCCACTTATCCAGTGGGTATTACAAAACTAAAGAGAACAAGTACATAAAGTAAATAGGCGGCAAGCCAGCCTCTTCCACTTATCCAATGGGAAATACAGTAAAGCAAAGAACAAAAGAGAGAATGCTAACAGTACTACTGTTCAGCTTACAAAATATCAAAAGATGCCTGCAATGAACAAGATTAGAAGCTCTCCACTACTGCAGTAATAGATATGATCATTCCAAGGTTAATTAGGACCTTCCAGACACAAACTCTTCACCGAAATGCAAATTACTCAAGACTGATATAACAGACTAGCAACTTGAAATGCTAAACCAGCAACACAGAACCCTACTAAAATGCTCATAACTCTCTCATTTCTCACCCAAATGATCTCAAACCTGTTGCAATGAACTTCTATGAATGAGGCGACCAAGATGCAATCATGAAACTACACTTAAAACCCTTGTAATTTTTTAAACACGCTTTCCAATGCAATGAAAAGGGGCGGCCAAGCTAGAAGGGGCGATTTGCTTCTTAAAAATCAAGTTTATCAAAATAAAATCTGCAAATGATCTCAAAGGGGCGCCCTGGCATGGAGAATAGATTTGTGCAATACCCAGAATGAAGTTATTTTTATTTTCAAAGTTATGAATGAAAAACTACAAACTGCTATGATATCAGCAACTCCAGAAAATGACATGAAATGCAAATAACTAATCTCCAAATTGACAGAACAATACTACAATGCAAACCTCACTACAGAATCCACTCAACACAAGCAAACTTCTCCACTAGGTGCTATCTCTCAAGCACGAAGTCGAGCCAAAGCTAGGAGGCATTCATTCCTCGAAGCAGTCCAGCAACCAATTCGGCAGCATAACATTACTCAAGATATCAGATCCAAAATGAAGACCCAAAGCTTCCTTTTATAATTTTGAGAAGACCCTCCAGAAGCTTCTAGAAGAGAAACCCTAATTTTCAAGTTTGAATTCAATCTTTTCCCTCCAAGAGATGGCGTCCCCTTTTCCAAGCAATATTTGACTTTTAATTTTAAATTAATTCCCTCCTCAAAGAAGGCGTCCAACTCAAGCATGAAATAGACCTTTGAATAATAATAAATTTCCTTCAATGAAGCGCCCACCCTTGAAGAACACCTTTTAAGAACAACTTGAAGTGATGTAGCTAGGCCAAGGGGGGAGTCAACATTAAAATATAACGTTAACATAACATTATTTAAATAAAATGAACTTATCTCTCCAAAATGCATCCCAAGGCCAAAATTGATCAAACCAACTGAGCTGACTGAAGATGAGAGCCATCCGTGCCGAAACCAACAGGACCACTGCCAGAAATAGAATTTACTAAAAATAGTAAATTCCAAAAAGTTGCCCGGATCAAAGTGCATGCAATACCATTGCAAAGCTTTCTGAAAACCCAGAAAGAATCTGCAATCCAAAATCCCAAACTCCAGGATGTAGCCGTCATAACTTACTAAAAATAGTAAGTCCGGAGAGGTTGCCCGATGCAGTTGCAAGTCATACCTCTGCGAAGCTCTCTGAAAACCCAGAAAGAATCCAGAATCCAAACAACCAAACTCCAACAAGCAAAACCTTGAATCATCAAGAGAACCCACCAAGCAGTCGGAAACCCTAATTCTACTTCTGACTGGTCGACAACACACCGAAGATTGGCCATCAATCACTGAAAAGTGTAGTGCTAAAAACGGGGACATTACAAATCTCTCCAAATAGTAGAAAACAAAAAAATATATCATCAATCGAAGTTATTTCATCCTGCCATCGTGTGAGGTTATTTCATGAGTGAGAAAGAACAAACTTATCACAGGGGTTCACAGTCATGGCATCCTTCGCAGGTGCCAGAGGGAGAATCCATTTCAGAGGTTTTAGGCATTCACAATTCTCCGGAAATAACTAGAACTCTATCCAGTGACAGTGAGAGTATTGTAGATACCATGGGAGATAGAGACAAAGCGCATTCAGGTCCCATTAGCCTAGATGCTAGGAGAGAGTAGAAGTTTGACACTATGATGGACATGTTGGTCGATTTCTTGCATAAGATGAACGAGGTTCCTAATCTTGATCACATAGGACAACATGACAACTCCAGTAGTTCTAATGCTCAGCCTGAAGAGAGGCCAAGGATTTCTATCAATACCACATCTAGGCCTTTGCAACCTACCCTTACACAAAGGGTTGAGACCCCTGTTCATTAGGAATGACCTCCAGAGCAACCTACAAACATGGTCGATGAGGTTAGGACCAGCCATGCAAAGTACACTTCACTACTTGCTGACATCAAGAATGTGTTGACATTTGACCAATTCCTAAACCAGAGGAGACAAAAGGCGGTGGTGGTTGGCAGACTTGAGACTAGAGCACCACAGGGCACCAAAGATCTCCAGCATGAAGTGAGTAACATTAATTTGGAACATTTTGATGGAGGGCATCGTTGTACTGCACGTGGTTGGTTCAAAAGTTAGATAACTTCATCTCCTCGAGGCCCATGCCTGAAGAAGAGGCAATCAAGTTCACCACACTACATCTAGATGGCATAGCTCACGAGTGGTGGTACCACAGTTTGATTACTTTGGGTCACAGGTCAATTGTTTCTTATGATGAGTTTACTAACAAACTCATCAAACAATTTGATAGGAGAGATCCAGAGGTTTCCTTTCGAGAACTTGCACAGCTTAAGCAAGCTGGGACATTAGAGGCTTTTATTTCGGAGTTTCAGAGGATATCCATGATGGTCACAGGAATATCAGAGAGGAGGTTGGTAGTGCTTTTTAGTGAGTGTCTCTTAGAACCCTTACGAGGTTGGATCAAAGCCTTTGATCCACTTTCCTTACAAGATGCTATGAAGAAGGAAAGAGATATGGAGCTTGTTGCCCCAAAAACAAGATTTCCGCAAAAACCATTCTCTTCATCAAAGGATAAAGCACCAAATACATTTTCAGATCAGCAAAGAAAACCTTTCCAAAAACTCAGTGACGAGACCCTTCAAGACTTAAGAAGGAAGAAATTGTGCTTCACCTACAAAGGGCCATATGAAAAAGGGCATGTGTGTCCTCTTAAGGGAAAAATGAATCAGTTGGAGTACTACTATGCAGACGAATCAGATTCTAAAAATTTAGAACAACAGGTTGATGAGGAAGGGAAGGATGAAGAAAATGCCTTTGAAGTGTCGGAAAAGGGAAGGGAAGAAGTTCTACGTACAGCCCAACTCTCAAGCATTCAGAGAGAAGGATTCTCCAAGATTAGAGGAGTTTTAGGTGGGCAACATGTGATTACTTTGCTTGATACTAGAGATACTCATAATTTCATAGATAAGGGCTTGGTAACAAAGCATGGACTCAAGACCAAAGAGTTCGATGGATTCAAAGTGAGTAGCTGATGGGTTTACACTTAGTTGTAACTAAATGATTCCAAACCTCACATTGCAGCTGAACGACTATGAGTTCCAGGCAGATTTTTATGTGGTAGGCATGGGAAAGTTGGATGTTGTACTTGGCATGAAGTGGCTTCATGCTATTGGGGAATTTACCCTCAACTTGCGGGTGATGGAGATGAAATTTGAAGCCAATCGCAAGAGGCATGTTTTGAGGGGTATGTCAGATGGGAGCCTTCGAGTTATCTCACTCCGGAGAATGGAGAGATTGATCAAGCATGATCAAGTGGAGTGGGCAGCAGAGTGTTATACCTTGCCATCACAGGGTGAGTAGCTGAAGCATGAGTATCCACCTGACATACAGGCTTTGAGAAACAAACACAGTAACGTGTTTGAGAATTTACCTCATGGAAGACCACCCTACAGAGGATCTGAGCACATTATAGAGCTTGAGGACGGTGCTAAGCCGATCATCATTACTCCCTACAGGCATCCCAAGAGGATGAAGGACGAGATCAAGAAGACGATAAAGGAACTTTTGGATATGGGTCACATCAAACCGAGTAAAAGTCCCTTTGCATCTTCCGTTATCCTAGTGAAGAAGAAAGATGGCACCTTACGGATGTGTATTGACTACAAAGCCTTGAATAAAAAGACAATTAAGAACAAGTACCCCATTCCGCGCATTGATGAGTTGATTGATGAGTTGCACAAAGCCTGTTTCTTCTCCAAGATTGATCTTCGATCCAGGTACCATCAGATACGGGTTAGAGGGGAGGATGTGGAGAAGACGACATTTCGATGCCATTATGGTCACTAATGAGTTCCTGGTTATGCCTTTCAGCCTAACCAATGCACCAGCTACGTTTCAGTCTTCTATGAACCAGATCTTCAAAGATCAGTTGAGGAAGACAGTCCTCGTCTTTTTCGGTGATATACTAGTCTTCAGCAAGACTTGGGAGGATCATCTAGCACATTTGGATTCAATGTTTGGCATATTGGAGAGTGAATCTCTATTCGCCGAGGAATCAAAATGTGAGTTTTGCATGAGGAAGTTATTGTACTTGGGGCATATCATCAGTGCCGAGGGGGTTAAGATGGACCCCGAGAAGGTGAAGTCTATAGTCGATTGGCCTCCACCCACAAATCTCACTCAGCTGAAGGGATTCTTTGGGTTATGTGGTTTCTACTGCTGCTTCGTCAAGAGCTTTTCACAGTAGGCCGCCCCACTTACGGACTTGACAAAGAAGGGGGTTTTTTATTGGAACCCAGGAGCACAACAGTGCTTTGAGAAGTTCAAACAGTTGATGAGTTCATGTCTGATTCTCATTGTTCCAGATTTTACATGGTCGTTTGAGCTATAGTGTGATGCCTCGGGAGAGGGCATTGGTGATGTCTTGATGCAAGATAAGCACCCCATCGCTTTTGAGAGCAAGAAACTTCGGGGTCTTGAGCGAGGTTATAGCATTTATGACAAGGAGATGTTAGCCATCATGCATGTGTTGGCTAAATTTAGATAGTACTTGGTGGGCAGCAATTTTTTGGTGAAGACAGATTATAACAGTCTGAAATATTTCCTAAGTCAACGTGACCTCAATGATCGGCAACAAAAATGGGTCAGCAAGTTGCAGGCTTATGATTTTGACATAAAATATGTCAAGGTTAAGAAAAATATAGTTGTTGATGCCCTTTCGAGGAGACCCTACTTGTGTTCTCTAGGTGTAGTGACAAAGGATTAGAGGAGTTTGATTGCAATTGAGTATGCTAAAGATAAGTGGGCTTTCGAGTTCATTGATGGTATAGTTGTGGATGATAGGTACACCCTTGTGAATGACCTCATCATTTACAAGGGGAGGATTTTCCTTGTACCAGGATCCTCTATGAAAAAGAGGATATTGAGAGCTCTTCATGACGCCCCTATGGCAGGCCAACCAAGTTACTTTAAAACGTACAGGAAGGTTAGGAAGCGGTTCACTTGGAAGGGGCTCAAATCAGAGGTACTCAAGTATGTGAGAGAGTGTCCCACTTGTCAATAGAACAAGCAGGAGCACACTTTTGCGATGGGACTACTACAGCCTCTACCCATTCCCAGTTGGGAGTGGGAATGCATATCCATGGATTTCATCACGAGTTTACCCAAAACCCAGGGCAGGGATTGCATTTGCGTTGTGGTTGATAGGCTCACTAAGTTTGCACACTTTTTCCCGATTTCAGCTACTTTCACAGCAATGCAGGTTGCTGATTTGTTTTTCAGAGAGATATTCCGATTGCACAGGTTGCCTCAAAATTTAGTGAGTGATCAAGATAGCAGATTTATGAGTCATTTCTTGCAGGAGCTCTTCAAGCTTCGTGGCACGATACTCACTCCAAGCACGAGCTACCATCCCCAAACAAATGGACTGTTGGCGTAGCAACTAGCACCTCTGGAGTAAGAGTTGGTACGGACAGCTATGTACACTACGCAATGAGTGCTCTTCAAATTAGGAGGGGAAGCTACCTCGTTGTGCTTGACAAAAATACTTTTGAAAGGAAAACAAACTAAACTATATCCTGTCTTTTTGTTTTAGCTGTAGAGGTACAAGGCTTTCTCGAAAACTATATACGTTGCAGCTGAGTATTTTCTAGTTTCGCAGACTACTAACTACAACTATGCTAATCACTTAAAATCTATCTAGTTTCCTCAAGAAAAACAGAGCATGAGGAAATGGAGCAAGGATAACTATCTGACGATAAACAAGTGTAGATTCTCAACTTGAAGGCAAGGTGGCACATCTATCAGCTCAATCTAAACAAGTTTATTATTCACAAAACACCATACGATAAACAAGAACAGATTCTCAACTTGAAGGCAAGGTGGCGCATCTATCAGCTCAATCTGGACAAGTTTATTAAACACAAAACATATTTGATCTAACTATGGAAAGAATTCACCATCACAATTGCATGAAACCCTATGTGGCATAACAATTCATCATAATAGCGAAAACGCATGAATAGATACAGAACGAGCAATATTGAAAGCAAGGTAGGCACAGCATATATTTCTCTCTCGTGCGAAAGTTATTTACAAATGAGCAAAAGCTCTTATTTATATACATCAAAGGTGTAGGGAACCCTAAAATCACCTTGAGTCAACTACAGTCTTGCAAATGCATGCAAGATTTATTGCGAAACCCTAATAAAGTAAACTATACAGTTAACTGGAAATCTACCATCAGTTAACGGAAACATCTAACCTAAATGGACAATGTGCAAGCATGCACGTCCTTATTTAAAGCAAAGTTAACTGGACACTACCTTCAGTTAACTAGAAACCCTAAGGAAGAGATAAGCATGTATGAAATCAGCAAGTGAACTCAAAACTGAAAGTCGAGTTAACTGCTGCTCATGACTCAACCCTCGAAATTAACTGTAGGTTCCAACTGGCAGATCACTCCATGCCATCTCGGTCTAACACTTCGACCAAGAACTCATCAATCTCTCTGTCTTCTGGCACTTTGATGCTATCCAAAACAACAATCTGTTTCTTCAGTTCTCTGTCACTTTCCTTGACTGTATGCATGCATTCTCTGACATCTTTAGTCGCTTTTTCTGAAACTAGCTGAAATAACTGAAATATTCTCCAACTTAGCCGCCACAGGATCTCCTTCAAGGCTATCACGAACCAGCTTTTCGAACTCAGCTTGTACTTCATTAAGTGCAATATACGTGCCATCTTCAAGAAGATAACGACACGGAATCTGAACAACAAAACCACTAACAAGCGCAAGAGCTCCAACAACATCATCTTTCATTGAAAACAACTTGGTAGAAAACTTTTCACATATCTCCATTTTGAAAAGGTGCTGCTCCCTCCAAGTAAAAACTTTCTCTTGATCTTCGTCAACCTCCAAGGCATCATATGCAACAAACAACTGGGACACAAGAACTCGATCCTTGGCTAAACTTTCTGCAACTGAAACCTCGAGCAACTAAATACCTTGACAAAGTCTATGTGCGTCACTCCTCAATTGATACGAATCCGCAAGAAGATGTTGACCTGTAATGACTAAGCTTTCAATCCAGTTATCCAAAAGTCTACCATGACTGACTAACTGATCCAACTTTCATTGTTTTGCAGGTGTATTCTAAGGAAGAACAGGCGCTCTACTTGAATTTCCGTGAACAAGATCAGAGATATACTGACGAAGTTGACTATTTTCAGCCTTAAGCAATGCCTTATCCTCTCCATCCTTCGTGATGCGTTCTTCAAGATTATTGGTGACAATCTTAAGAAGACTCACATCTGTCTCTCGAGTGGTCCTACCAAGATTTGCCTTAGTGAAAGTAAAGTCACCAACTTCGACTTCATCTAGGCTCTTTCCCTCTGGAGGAATAGCAACTTCTATAACAATCTCTGATTCTGGAGTCTTCTCAATATGCACCTGCTTCTTAATCTTCTTGTTCGACCTTCTCTGATAAGGTTCACCGAACTCAGATAAATCAAGGTTATATGAAGGTTCTCGCCTCTGTCTCCCCAAAGACCTCTCGAGCCAACAAGACTGAACAATATTATCAATTCGAGGAGAGACTGTCCCTGATGTATCAACCTGTGGTGGTTCAGTTGTCTCCGATCCTACTCGAATTGGTATCTCAGGCTCTGAATCTATGTCAATAGGTTGCACATGTGGTAAACTAGGAGGTGAAACGTGAGGCTCAGCCTGAATGACTGTCTCTACTGGAATCTCAGGTACATTCTCAACTTGCTTCTGCTTCCTTTTACCAGTAGTCCTCTTTCCCGTGTTTCCACTGAGTCTAACTCCTTCAGGAGGAATCACAATAGCCTTGACCCGAGGCCTTGACCTCGAAGTAGAAGGTAATGAAGAAAAATTCTCTGGCGGCTCTGTCACAGGAACTGACTTCGCCTTCGTTTACTCTCCAAGAATTGCTTGCTGGTCTTGATAACCGATTTAGACACCTCCTCAATAGAAGTATTCTCTTTAACGTACCAATCTGGTGAGTGAAGTGGCTGCCGAGCAATTTGATCTTTGGCATATGAATTGAGAACTTCTCCATCATCATCTGATAAACCATCAACATCCTCTGATAAGTAATCAGAGAGCTGAGCGATAGTGAGTCTACAATAGTGACGACGACGAACCTCGAATTCATCCTCACAATTAGCCCAGAAATCTTCAAGTGCTGGCTTATGTGCAATCCCTCACTCTAACCTGTTTACATAATGACCCAAAGGATCATAGGAACGCCTCTCAGTATGAGTTTTAAATTTGAATCTTTCTATCTCGGTTGACATATGCTTAGCATCCATTGCCATGCTGCATGTGAAAATTCCCAATCCAAATGGAAAATTAGCTGCAGTCTTATGACGACTGCGAAGAAAGAAATGAACATGTTGCATATGTCTGAGAAACTCCATGAAGATGATCTTGTCTGAAGGATACCTCGGCAACATCAGAGGCTCTACAACATATCCATAAACCCGGATATATGTGAAAGTAGGGAATTGGATAAACCAATCCGCCCAAGTCTCCATCGCTGATTTTGCCTCGGCAAAAATACGAATGTGCATTTCATTATCAAGATCTCTGATTGCCCTCATAGAAAAGTGATCATTCACTGCTCGGAAATCTTGTTCAGACTTAGAAAACTCTAACTGAGAATAATACTCATGAACACGTTGAACACCAAGAGTGCCATTAGTTTTTAGATGCTTGTAACTGCCTTGGAATGCAACTAAGTAGACCAAGTAAGATATCATATGAAACTCATGAAACTTGAGAAAACAAGTAATTTGTTGATGTAAGCAATCACTAATCAACATAGCCCAGTCAAAATGTTCTATGCCATCAAGAATTCTGGAAATAAGGTAAAACATCCATGATCGGAAAGTGCTAGCATCCTCTTGACCTGTAACTCGATTGAGCAAAGTTATCAAAACAGCAACCTCATCCTTGAATTCACCACGACCAATCCTTTTAGGCATATTAGTCTTTTGAACTTTCAGCCATCTCTGAGCCACCTTTCTCTGCGAACGTTCTCGATCTCCATCCCATATCTTCTCACAGGCCTCAACAACCATAGTGAAATTATCTGAACGAGGAGGAATAGCAAAACATTTCTCTATATCCTTCGGTTTGAAACTGCAGACAACCCTCCCATCAGCGGATCTGATTTGTCGTGAAGATGAGTCATAATGCTTGATGCAAGCAAGAACAAACTCGAGATCAAAAGTGGTAACAGGAATAGATGCCGCTGCCAGCAATCCGGAACGCTCAAGATTTCTCAATAAATTGCTGCTAACACCCTCCAGACTGCTCAGATTAACCACTGGGTAAACATGATTTAAGTCTGTATCTGAAGTTTTGACAAAATTATGCATAAGAGCCGATTTGGTCTTATAATCAATGAGATTGAACTGCATTTTGAAAATGAAGACTTTTGACTGTAAAGTCAGATATACTTGAACAACTTTCTGGAAAAACTGAAAATCTCTAGACAAGGCTAAAAATAGCCTATGGCGGGAAAAAATTTCGAAATTTTTCTGAAACGTGGGTTTTGTGCAGAATCAAATTCTAAGACAACCCAGAAAGTTTGATTCTCGAAAAAATGTGTTTTAGGCCCACATGCAAAGAAATTCTCGGAAAAAAGCACAGAGCTTCAGAATGAAGACTACGGGGCAATTTTCTCAAACAAATCTAAGACATGGGTTTTGCTGCAAATACTGAAGTATGCGAACCCAGATGATCAAATTTTGAAAATATGCTGAATTTCTTTGACATGCGAAGAAAGTACCTAAGATGAGAAATAGAAGAAATAAGACAGAAGAAAGAAGGTTTTATTTGCTCTGCTTCTGTAGAATTCGCCTATCTCTGTTTTTGAACTTGATGAAACCTGCATGCAAACTGAAAACAAAGTCTGGAATCTTCTTCCTCTGAACAATCTGAATCCGTTGCTATGAAGAACGCTGAATTCTAACACTTGTAGCACTTTTAAATTGCTGCTCGCTCAAGAGGAATGTATATTTCTAAGCTTGTGATGAAGAAATAATGGACGCCTAAGCTTGAATAAATAGAGTTTCATCACCAAAAATCGTAAGAAGTGCATGCAACCTTGAAAATTGCGCTTGGCTTGTGATTGGACCTCAATTTTAGTTAACTGAAACTAAAATGAACTAAATAAAGCACCATGCTAAAGTCGCCTTATTAAGCTTCAGTTGCAAAATCTATTTAAAGCATCATGCGAATTTAAGCTTCAGTTGACAACTCATATTGAATTCGCCATACTTCACTTCAAAATTCATGCTTTAAATCTTCAATTAAAAATCTTAATTAAGGCGTCCCTTTTGAAGACTGAAGTTGACAAAAAGTGAAGCGCCAACTTCACAAAATCTTCACAACTTCAACTAATGCGCCATGCATGCAAACTTAAGTTGATTTTCAAACATGCACTTCAGTTAAGTGAACATGCAAACAAGTTAACTCGACATGCAAACTGAAAGAACACTCAACATGCCAAGATATGAACTGGAGATGACAACCCAGAAATCGTTCAATCTAACTGAAGTCAGAACTCAAGTTAGGGCGCACCAGTCAACTTCTTTCGAAAAATCAACTTTGACCTCTTTAGGCGTTTTCCAGACTTAGCCAATTTTGATGAAAATTTGGATTTAAACCTCTTTCGGGACCTCTGTTCATCCTCTGACACTGGCTGACAGATGCATCGCAGAGCAGAACAAAAATTGATCAAAAGGTACCTTGAGACTAAACATCATAAAACTAAGATCTGAAGGGTCAAAAACCCAAGCGCCCTTTTCAAAAACTGCTCTTTTTCTCAAACTTAGCCAATTTTCTCATCTCCATCTCGTACGAAGGGAAAAACAAATCCTTCATAACTTCTGATTAACCAATTTTCAGGACTGGATTACAGGTTCACTGCGGAGCTGACCTCATTCGACATGACAGCTGCAAAGGCACATTTCTCCAGAAAACATCATCTGAGAGGTGAAAATCAAGGGCGCCGTTTTAAAAAGTTGCTCTTTTTCCTCCAGACTTAGCCATTTCTGGAACTGACCAAAATAATAATAGAACTCCGACTGCAGGCTGCTGAATCATCTTCTGATCTGACAGAGACAGGCGACGGAAAGCTGAACGTAACACGGACAAACTGAATATCTGAGATCATCAAAAAGAAGGCATTAAAGACTTGAAAAGCTCAGGCGCCTTTTTGAAAAAGTGCTCTTTTGCTTTTTTCCTTGATATTTTGACTAAGATTTGACCCTATGTTTAACCTCTGGCTCAGGCACTTCTGCAACTCAGATTCACCCACTGACAGATGCGTCGCGAAGCTTGAACAAATGTGAGATAAACATTTTGGGTGGCATTTAGTCAAAAACCTTCATTTGACACCTCAAAAAGATGGGCGCCTTTTTCAAAAGTTGCTCTTTTTACCAGTGTTAGCCAATTTTGACTTTCCTCTCGTTTTGCGCTATATCTTCCGTAACTTGCATGAAACAAGTTCGTTTGACAGGCTTGATAGCCCATTGCAAAGCTGACGTGATGCCGGACAAATGCCTGTTGGAGGTGACAAACCCTAAAAATAGGATCTGAGCCCCTAAAAGATAGGGCGCCCTTTTGAAAATGTGCTCCCCTCTTCAGAGAGAATATTTTGATGATTTTCCTTCAGATTTTCACTTTTCTTGAATTTCCTGAGTAATAGACTGACATGAAACTAACACCAACTCCATATTTAAAAATCCCAAAAATGACCTTCTGACATCACTTTAACAAGATTAAGACTCAATTAAGCAAAATGCCTTAGTGAAGCAAAAATTTTGGTTTTGGGTACAACATGGACAAATCGAGATAGTTAATAAATGGGTGGAGGGCTACTTGAGGAACTACATCGTGGGGCAGCAGAAGGCATGGGTTAGGTGGTTGCATTTATGCGAGTATCGTTATAATACTACGCACCACATGTCTATACAGATGTCACCATTCATGGCACTCTACGGGTATGATGCTCCCAATTTTTGGGATTTGCTATTTGGAGATAGTAGAGTGTCGAGTGCGAAGGATTTGCTAGGGGACAGCCAGGACATCATGAGTTCTTTGAAGGAGAACATACAAAAGGCTCAGAATCAACAGAAGCAATATACAAATCAGCATAGAGTGGAGCGTTCCTTCATGGAGGAGGATATGGTGTATCTTATGCTGCAGCCGTACAAGAAATCCACTTTTAGGAAGAGTGGTTCAGAGAAGCTCAAGCCACGGTACTATGGCCCATTCCGAGTTTCTAGATGGATTGGTGAGGTGGCTTACGAGCTAGAGTTATCGGCAAAGAGTAGGGTTCACAACGTGTTTCATGTATCTTGCCTCAAAAAGGCGTTGGGAAATAATGTGACACCTTCTACTGCGTTACCACCCCTAGATGAGGAGGGGAAATTGATTTTGATTCCTAAGGCTATCATTGATACTAGAGAGCGTCATTTGAGGCACAGAGTAATCAAGGAATATTTGGTTAAGTGGAAGGACTTGCCAGTTGAGGATGCAACATGGGAGAATGAGGAGATATTGCAGCATCCTATGATGAGATTGCTTGAGGACAAGCAATTTCGGGGAGGGCAAACTGTAATGTCCCCTTTCTAGCCAGTGGCTCGAGGAACAGGGTTAGCCTATTACTACGGTTCTCGTAGGCTAACAGGATGATTAGGGAATCTTTCTAAGGGGTTTCAGGACTTGTTCCTTGCTACTTACTATTTTTAGTAAGTGGCACTTGGGTCAGTGATGCCACACTTGTTGTTGATCTTGGACAGGGAACACTCTCGAGGGTTCATTTTGATATCCGGGCCAGGAGTTATGGATTTATTAAGTCACGTTATTTAATAATATTCTATTATTAAGTGGTTAAGTGACTTAATGTTATAAATTGAAAGTGACTTTATTAAAATAATATCTTAAGTCACTTTATAAGTATTTAAGTGAAAAGTGGGCGCTTAGGACAAATGATTTAATATTAAATTAAAAGAGCTATTGAAAAGTGGCGTGGATTTCAAGAGAAGATATTTATGATTTTCATTTTTCAAAGGTTGCAAACCTAATTTGGGTGTACTTCTCCATAAGGCAAGGAAATGAGCTCATTGTTCATTATTCAGAATATTATATCAATTTTTGTGAGATGCTGCTGCAAGTTTGACTTCCAGGCTGATTGAGGATGGATACCCTCTTTTAGAACAGGTTCTGCAGTTGTGCAAGATTGTCCAAAGATCCTTCATGTTTGGTCTCATTCAGGGATCAACAATTGAGCATATTTACAAAGTTTAGTTTGAAGAATAAACCAGGTAATTGGTATTAGCATTGCAGATCTGAACAGGGGTTTGCAGATTTATTTAATTGCAGTTTACACAGTAATAAACCAGCGCGTGGGGTCTGAAGATTTCATCCTTCCAAGTTCATGGTTCAAGACTACAAGGCCATACTTCTTCTATTCGTGGCACAAGGCATAGGCGTCCCTTCGACAGCAATTTCTTGAGCATTCTGAGCAGCAAATTGACACTTCTGATTTGCATGTGTCTCAGTTGTGAGCAAGCCATACTGTCCTTGAAGGGCATGTTGGCTGGGAGATAGGGCAATTGGGTTTTAGACCTGCTTTCTCTTTCCTCTGTGGCACCCAGCTATTTCCTAAGATCCACATCATTTCTAGTTTGAACTTTCAACAAATCTGTGCTAGGCATCTAGAAATGCATGCCATTCAGGCTGCTGTAATAAAAATCAGAATTATGAAATACATGTTCAGCAAATGGGTATGTGACCTATCTAATTGAAATTAGTTATAAGCATCTGGGTCTTCCTTGGTTTATGTTTTTCCCTTTCTGTTTTTTACATTATTTCATTTGTTGCAAAAACTCAACATAGAAACTGCAAAAAAAAACACTCAAAACAATTAGAAAACACAAAGACAAGAAACAAGCCAGATCAAACACCACAAGGGGTTGATTCAATCACACTCCAAAACAAATGGCTAAGTAAAATCTGGAAGTGCTAATACAGGACAACTGCTCATCACCTCCTTGAGCTTATCAAAAGCTCTTTGTGCCTCCTCTGACTATTTGAAAGCCCCCTTCTTGGTGAGATTTGTCAACAGTGCCCCCAACTATGAGAAACCCTTGACAAAACACCTATAATAGATGCATAGCTCAAAGAAACCACACAACTCAGTAAGGGACTTAGGTGGTGGCCAATCAAGAATTGTCTGGATATTCTCTTGATGAACCTGTACACCCTGTGCACTAATCACGTGACCCAAATATAGAATCTCCTTAAGGCCAAACTCACACTTCAAGGCCTTAGCATATAAGGATTGCTCTCCCATGAAACCCAAAACTTCATCCAACTCTTTCAGCTGATCATTCCATGTTTTACTGTAAATAAGCAAATCATCAAAGAACACTAGAAGATACTTACACAACTACTTGTTGAAAATGTGGTTCATGCAAGACTAAAAGGTAGCAGGTGTGTTAGTCAACCCAAAGGGCATGACTGTGAGCTCATAATGCCCGTAGTGATATCTGAAAGCTGTCTTGGAAATATCCTGTTCACGACCCCTAATATGATGGTACCCAGAACGAAGATCAATCTTCGAGAAATATACTGCCCCATGTAACTCATCGATCCTGGGAATCAAGTACCTGTTCTATATTGTTTTCTTATTTGGAGCCCTGTAGTCAATACACATCCTCATTATCCCATCCTTCTTCACTAGAACAACAGAAGAAGCAAAGGGATTGGAGCTCGGTCTGATATGTCCCATGTCAAGCAATTCCTTGCTTGCTTTCTCAATCTCATCTTTAAACTTTTTGGGATGTCTGTAGGGGGTGGTTATGACAAGCTTGGCCCCCTCCTTCAACTCGATGGTGTGCTCAAATTCCCTATCTGGCAATCTCCCTGGGGGAATCTCTCCAAATATTAGAAAACAAAAAAATAAATCATCAATCAAAGTTCAAAAACTTACATTGATGATCTCCATTATTGTGGCAAATCTATTATCAAAAATGGTCTTCACGACCTTCTCTACTTCAACCTTCTATAATAAGGACTCTCCAACCATCTTTCACTCACAAACATGCGCTTGAGGTTGGGTAATGTACCTAAAATACTTTGCAAGGTGAGGAAATTGGTGGTAAAGCATGTGTCTTGATCGCACGATATCCTTACCATTAGTGTGCGCTCTCATGAGACTTAGGACCCATGTGTGGTTGTAGATGTACTTTGTGATATTTCTTCCATCTTCAACCACATTCTTCACCCAACTTAGTTTCCCTATGTCCTCAAGGAGCAATTCAAGACAGTGGGTAGCACAAGGGCTCCAAAATAATGTTGAATGCCTCACATGTAGAAGTTTATTGATTGCCACATATGCAGCTACATTGTTAGTCAAAATTTGAATAATGTTTTGAACCCCCACTTTCATCACCACCTCATCCAACATGTTGCACAAGGTCTTTGCATTTTTTATTTCATTGGAGACATCAACTGATTTTAGAAATATCAGTTGTCCCCCTGAAGCCACTAAAAAGTTGATGTGTCCTATTTCTGCCATCCGTCCACCCATCAGATATAATGGTGTAGCTATTCTTTTCCCAAATTCTCCTTTGTTCCTCCAGTAGTAACGTTTGTTTTGGACCTCATTCTACAATAATGGCCCACTCAACTCAGGACGACTTGGGGCTTTGAACCCCTTACCTTCCACAGTCAATGCATTGACCAACTGTTCCCAATAAGGACTAGAAGCAACATTGAACGAAATATTATTGTAGTACCAAAATCTCACACATGTCAACTTCACCTCATGTTGCAATTCTCTATTCCATGCAGTACCTTCCAATAAAGGTTGTGCACTAGGAGTATTATGTGGAACAAAAAAGCTAGAATTGTGGCTACCCACACTTCCTGATCCTTTGTATCCGTGGCCCAATAGAAGAAGAGTCCCCCATATCTCTCTATGACCCTGTAGAACTAAAATCTGGGTTTGGGGCTGCCATTGCCTCTAATGTTCTCTTTTTATCTTCCTTCCTTTTCTGAAATATTGCGAGTGATTTTGCCTCCCTCTCAACCTCTTCGGTAGCATTTTCACATGGTTTAACATCTTGGCAAGGGATTCATGCAAGGTGGTATTTGAGTTGGTTTATGCCACCATTGATAAACCTAGTGCAATGGATGCAAATAACCTCTCCTCGCATTGCACCTGGTGTTCCATGTTTCTAGCAAGGATCTCTTCGTTTGTCACCACTCTTTTTACTTGCAAAAGCCATATTCTCTTAGCAAAATACAAATGAAAACCTAGCAAAAGAGGCTAGTGCAATGGATGCAAATAACGTCTCCTCGCATTGCACCTGGTGTTCCATGTTTCTAGCAAGGATCTCTTCGTTTGCCACCACTCTTTTTACTTGCAAAAGCCATATTCTTTTAGCAAAATACAGATGAAAACCTAGCAAAAGAGGGGTTATTGCTGATTTTTTTTGTTATAGATATTAAATGCAAGATGAACTAAAGGAAACAAGGGGACAAAACACACTTTGTAAAATTATTATTTCTTAATGACATCCTACTAAAAGTGCATTGGAAATCTGCGAAAAAAATGTCACCAAAGCATTGTAACATATTAATGATTGCCATGCATCTTGTTATTAAAACTTACATTTTACTCTCAAAAAGTACCATAAAATAACAAAATATGATTCTAGGTTAAGTGGACGGTCATTTTTTAGAGCAATTCTGTGACTTTTGCTACTATTGCCTATCTAGTCTAGTTGTTGCTAAACAAATGTATGATAATGGTTACCTAATCCAAGGAAGCAAAATGGTGCATGCTCAACCTTCAAGCCACTTCAATGTAATGTCCCATTTTTATGGTTTGCGATTAATCGATACTCTTGCACTCAAATTATTCGATTAATATCTGACCAATAATTTAGTATTATCAATGTTCATGAGAATCATATTTTACTCGATATTAATCAAAGTATTAAGAGTGAAGGGAGAAGACAAAAGTCATCATTATTATCAGTTCGATGAGGTTTTGATTACCACCTATGCGCAAGACAATAATCGATGGTGCCACCTCGAGTATGGCAGGAGCAGTACGTGCGGCTATGGAAATTATTGAGCTATTGTAATGATCTCCACCACCAACCCTATTATATCTAAGAGTTATTACCTTGACACAGTTTATGTGGTATAAGGATCGCAATGTTCCAATCAGTTGAGTCTATCTTAAAGTAATCGCATCCTTTGTCAATCATATATACAATTGGAGTAACTATATAGAAACTGTGGCAATATGCATATATAGTTGCAAACTCTAAGTTAGTGTTATCGTCACTATTGAAGTCACCACCAAAGGGAGATGAATTATAGTTTTCTCTTTAATCAGCAACCATTCAATTTTATTGGCAACGCATTACAACTTAGGTTGATGGCAACCACCTTATATAGAGGTTGTGACGTTCCAGTATCAGAGCAACAATTCTTTGTTTGCATTGGAAGAGGGACATTTATAATGGAAAGGAACAATTATATTCTAATAATATTGACGAGGTGCCAGCATAGATCACCGAGTGAAAGGGATCAATTCTTGGCATATATAAGAAGCTGAGGATTAAAATGGTTTGAGGCTTTATGTCCATACACTGTCGTATGGAGTGCTATCGACATACTGATAATATCGGGCCTCTTTTCTAAAGAATGCCGCCACCAATATTCATTCCTTCTGCGTTGACCATGAAGAGCGAACATATGCTTGGTAGTAACCATCACACTCCAGTAGCCACATATTATCATCTCACTTGTGATCATGTATTACGAAGTTGTGAAGAGGGTCACCAGTGATGCCTCAGACCCTTACCATAGTCGTCCATCGATTAGACAATTCATGGGAATATGCGCAGGCCACGTCAACTTAACAAATAAATGATTATAATTATCATCGCTACAAGACTTGAAGATTAGCATTAATTTACAAAGGCATCGACTAAAGGTTATGACGAACGAGCACCTCTATTCAAAAAGGCACATCCGCTCCATTTAAGCACAAAGGTATAAAAGACATTAAGAAGAAAAGAGGGAAGGGTTGTGCAGATATATTCCTTTGAAAGACTTAGATTTTTAGTGCTCTCTAGGAGCCAACAATTCAACCTATCCAGATTCATAATTAATCAGCAAAGTCAGAAATAACATTTATTATAAAATTGCATGTGTAAAGAGATAACTTCAGAAATAGCAATTTAAAGAGGTCTAACCTCCTACAACAAGGCATGATTTTAACTTAACAACTCATAAACAACATTATATATGGCCAATTACCATTATTAAAATAATATTTACATCAGATTTCATAATTCTTATCATGTGCATATCAATAAACTAGTATTATCAGTTGCTCTTAGATATACCAAAGTACATCTTTATGATCTTTAAGGTTATTGGCAAATTTGATAACTTCATATAAATATTGGATGACAATCTATGTCAATCCAATAAGGAATAAATCGTAAATCAAATGATTCGGAGCCCAAGTCATTACATTCAATATAGAACATTTAAAATCTTTAGAATTTGCACCTTCCAAAAGAAGCTTAAATTATGTATTCAGATAGAAGATTTTAGACCTTAATACAAGTGACATTTCACAGAGATTTTGGCGATGAAGGTTTGGTGGAGCATTGTGTTGGATCTTAGTGTCAAAAGGATAGGAGCTTATTTGATAGATAACATTTAAATCTGTATCCATGGTTGGATCATTATACTGTAAAAATATTATAGCAATGTCTCAGTAAAATTATTATTCATAATTATTAATATTTAGTATTTACTCTCAAATGTGATTGTCTCTGGAATAACTTTTGGTTGTTCAATGGTCAAGGTATCAGTCTGATTGGAGATAGTTTCAATTTTTAAATGCGATTCTTTCTATATACTTAAACATTACAAGGTAAAACCTCAACATTTTAGTGCTGGGATTTATTATTCCCTTTTGTGGCGGACTTGCCTTCAGGAAAATATGTGGTATTCTGAGAATTTATTATAAATAAACAGTGAATTTAATATAAGAATGTTGTTGTTCACACTTGACGTTTGATAAAGAAATCAGGGAAAAACCTTTGATCTGTCGATGCTTTTCATGCCCTCGTCACGTCCCAAAATTGCATCGCAAAGGTGCAAAATAAAGTAAAAAATTTGTGTTTACTTTTTCTTCAACTTTACTTGAATCTTGACGAGTTTTCATGCAAACAATAGTGTATTTTTGCGCTTTACTTGCAAAAAATCGCAGCGATTTTTTGGTCTAACTCGGCCTCGAGTTATTAGGCAAATTACTTGTCGCCACTCATGGCGCACGGGTACTCGCACATTCTTCGAGTAATCGACACGTTTTCCATCTATGGTTTTAGCCATGTTCTGTGTTTTCCAAATAAAACAAAAGTTTAAATCCTTCTCCAAATCCTAGAGGTTCTAGTGTTAAACAAAAACTATTCTCTGATACCAAATGTAATGTCCCCCAAATTAGAGCCCCATTTTTTTTTCTTTGGAGTTATAACTTGTAGAGCAAAGAACATGCTATCCTTCCTAGTTCAATTTCACACTTGAAGAATTCCAAGAGACCCATATGCACCCACAAAAAATTGATAGCCTATTTACGTGGAGGCTCTATGATTGTCATTGAACTTATTCAAATATGACCTTGAATTGTGAAGCTCAACATATCATGGAGCCACAAGTACAGTTTTCAAGATCACTAGAATCATACTTTTGTCAAGTGTCACTTTAGTAATTTTAGTTCAATGCATAAGCCATGTGTGTCACTTGACCAATATTGTTCCATGCATTGTGTCAAGTGTCGCTTGGCCATCATGAGTTCCTTGCACTATATCAAAGCAGTGTTACAAGACTCGCCAAAACTCGCCAAGTTTGGGCGAATCTCGAGGCGAGTGACCCTAAACGAGTCTCAGAGACTCGGCTGTTGAGTACTCGCCAAGACTAGCCGGACTCGCCAAGTCTCATGCCCCAAACTCGGCCATTTTAATTAATTTAAAAAAAAAAATTTGCAATCTTTCATTTACAATTTTTTTAATTAAATGGTGTGTGCCATGAAGGTTTGTGTGGTTTTGAAGCTGCCTCGGGACCCCGCGAGGGGTGCTACCCCTCGACCCCGTTGGGGGTGTTGCCACCAAACCCCCACAAGGGGCACTGATCCCAGACCCCCACAAGGGGCGCTACCCCCAAACCCTCACAAGGGGCATGCCCGTTGACCCTGCTAGGGGCGCTACCCCCAGACCCCCGCAAGGGGCACTACCCCTCGACCCCATTGGGGCGTTTCCCCCAAACCCTCATCATTTTGTAGGTCTAAGCATGTTATAGGCCAATGATGAATCATGATCATAAAACCTACAAAATACATATCCCCTGTTGCAAATCTCTACATCTTTCACAGTCAAAGCCATAATCAAGGATTATCTTGTTTCATACATTAGACAACAAAACATGCAGTCTTGAAGGCTTCTATAAAATTTAAATAATAAATTCCTCACTTGAATATACACACCAATCATTGAGATGCAAGCAAATATCATGGCTACATCATCATCAAGGACCTATCTTAGACACTAGCGCATGACTTGTCGTGATATTGGGATAAGTAATGCAAGCTCTTCTGAGCCATAGACTTATTCTTTTAGTTTTGATATTTGTTTTGATGCCATGGATTTCATATTCCATGAGTTTTGTATACATTTGACAATATTCATATATCTGATTGTGTTATTTCCTTCAGCTAAAATTTTTCGTTTATACTTATGTGATTGATGTATGTTTGTGTATGGGATCATAGTAATTTCTATTTGATGATGTTATTGTGTCTTTAAGGTTTATTTATTAAAGGGTGCATGAAACAAGTTTTAAATCCTTAAAAATCTTTGAATTTCTTGGGTTTTTCTATTTGCTGAATCTGCTCCAAGTCTGAGTCCGAGTCAAAAATTGGCTTGCCGAGTCCGAGTCTTGTAACACTGTATGAATGAATGAATGCTTTTAATTACGTCCACAAGACCAGCCAGTCTATGGAACCCAGGAAACAGAACTGAAACAGAACAGAACTGTATCAAAGTGTCACTTGACCAATATAGGACCCTAAAGCCAAGAATCATCTCATCCCTCCTTGACTCACTTGATTTTGTAAGTTAGAAATATCGACATTATGAGAAGTACCTCTTTTGAGGGTTCACTACTTTACTTGTCTAATTGGTAGCTCTAGGCTTGTTTTTAAGTCATGAAGGGTTTCCAATTATCATAAGTTCTGATTGCCCACCTTTGATAAGTCTTCTCCACACTAGTGTTTGTTTCTCATTTAGGTTTTAGTGACCAATGCTTAGATTTCTTATCCATTTATGGTTTTAGAACCTTGTTTAATTCATGTAAGAAAACCCTTTCATTTACCATTAGTATAATTGTTAATAGTTATTGGTCCATTGTTTAGGTACAATGACACTTTTTTCTTTTGCTTTCATTAAGACAATGTCATTGTTTACACATTTCATAAGTGCATATTAGATCCAACCAACTATACTAGTTAGTCTCAAAAGTATAATCAAGTTATGGCAATGTATAGTGTCGATTTACACATATCAGGTGTAAGATTTAGCTATAGAGATAGCTAACCAAGATAAAGGAGCTTCAATAAAAGCACAAAAAGAGATCCAAATTGAGAAAATAATTCTATTTTATCAAATGCAAATATACAAATGAGATTCTAGATTGGATTGAGATTGCTCAAATCCAAGCTACATGTGGGTATTATAGGTGATGTACCAAGATAAAGGAGCTTCACTAAAAGCACAAAAGAGATCCAAATTGAGAAAATAATTCTATTTTATCAAATGCAAATATACAAATGAGATTCTAGATTGGATTGAGATTGCTCAAATCCAAGCTACATGTGGGTATTATAGGATACAGCACCAAGATTTGTGAATGTACAACCAATGTGTGATAACTGAGGATGTAGTCACATATGTGCACAAGATCTCCACCAACTAGAAGAGTGCAAGTCATGGGGTGTAAACACAACCTACCGAGATAGATACTTATTGAAGCAAGCTTATCCTATTGTAGATGTAAATATGCAATAAAGTAATTAACTAAATGCAAAGAAAAAATGATACACTAACATTAGTTATAGAAGAACAATAGATCTCTTAATCTCTAGCCAAGTTCTTTAGTGTGGGATTAAATACTAACAATCAATTCACATCTTAGCCATCAACACATATCATAATAGTCACTAACATCGAATTCCGACATGGAAATCCTACTTTACTATGCATGCCCATACATGAACCCAAATACCATTCCCACAAAGTACTACTGTATAGATACATTGTTGTGTGATTGAAAAAAGTGTGTCCTAACTAGGAGAGAGGCCCAATGATTCCTCAACAAGACAGACATGATTACAACATACTAATGGCACAAGCTAATTAAAAGACAATTCCATTAACAAACATTGACAACCCTACCACATAAATATACTACATTACTCATTCACTAAAGTGACATCACATTATCACAATGTAATAAACACCCTTGATATTTTTTTGAAACTTTCCAACTGAAAATAAGTTACTATGCAATGTCCTTATCACTTGCTGCTCACCCAGTTCCAAAGATGGGCAAGGTGAGAGCATATGGTACATAGGACCGCTCAACTAACTAGCAATGCAGCAACTTGGAAGGAAACACACTAGACGGCAAGCCATTCAATCTCACTTCTTCGGGGGAGTGCGATATACATGAACTAAAAAATAAAACACATCAACGCATATTCAGCGGAGTGTACAAAACAATGAGCGCATGCACTTCACACTTATTCAACGGAGTGCAATTACATAACTGGCACTTATTCAGTGGTGAGCAATTACAATTCTCTCCACTTATTCAATGGTGTCAGCAAATAAGCACTTCCACTTATTAAATGGGGTGAGTAAATACAATACTTATTCAGTGGGGTGAGCAAATACATCAAAGTGCAAAGAAGAAACCACTGCCGGTACTACCATCCAAGGCATTACAAAGTTAGCTCACGTGCATTAGAAACATCAAATGGAAGTAAAAATGCTGCTATAAACTGATATCAAGTGTTATCATAAAATAGACTCTGCTATAGCAATCCGGAAGTGAGCCAAATGACATGAAATAATCAGCTAACTAATAAACAACAACAGAGTACCTTGTAAGAATGAAATGAAATGTTGGTGCAGGTCTGATAACACTTAATTGCTGTTGTTTTGGAGTGCAAACAGAATATGAAACACTGCTAGTAATGCTCAGAAAACACTAAAAAATTGTAAACTAACACACCCAACTGCATACTACTGGAAAGGCACTTCAAAACTCCTTCATACACACCGCAAAATCACTGTAAAGGATGGCAGAACAGACTAATAACATTAATCAGACCAAATCTAGACTGTAACAGAATATTATTTTTGTTGTAAATGCAGGTACAGCAAGTACATAACACCTCAAAATTCAACACTCAGTAGTTTTCCCACTGAACAAAGACTTGGATGCATCAATTGACTACTAGGCACCTCCAAATAGGAAGAAATGAGCATTATTAAGGAGGCATTTCATCCATGCACCCACACGTCTCACTCTTGACTAGTACAACCACCTTTGGAAATGGTACAGCCCAAACAACATTCCAATCTGTCCTCAAGTTGTACGGCTTGCACAAATATCATCAAAGCAACTCAAACAACAGGAAAATGAATTCATTACCCAGCAAGAAGATTCCTCAGATGGTACGGCGTGGATAGCAAGGTACAAACATCAGGTACAACAATGGTATGGCCAACATAAGAACTTCAAAATCCTCTTTCAAAACTTCTTCAGACATTTCGAAAAACAACAGAAAAGTAATAGAAAATCAAAAGTATCATATTGCTCCATTTTCAACTATCAAAACTAGAAATTTCACTTGTAGCTCACTGGTGATTCTTGGATGAAATCACTCTAACCAGCTAGAAGGGTTTTCATCCTCAAGGAATTTTGAGAACATAGGTTCTTTCCATATGTAGAAGCAAATAAGACTTCATGGCTAACCTTTCAAATTAGCTCTCAGCCTCCTTTTGTAACTTTTCAAAGTGATCCCAAAGTATTAAGATGATGAACTGAAGCAATTGGGTGATTTTCTAAAAATAGCAAACTCCTCCATGAAGTTTGGAGAGCTCTCAAAAGGTCGGAATTGCATTCTAAAAGTATCATGAGGCTTATCAAGACATCTAAACTCACTGTCATGAACAAAACTACTACCTAACCAATCCCATGCTCCCCAAGAAGTTAGGAGTTCTCCCTACCCATCAATTAGCCTACAGGAAAACTCGGAAAATAGACTAATTGTTCACAAACCAAATATTCTTAAAAAGGGGACATTATAGTCCTCCCTCCCCAGAGTTGCTTGTCCTCAAGCAATTCCAAGTCTCAACCAACTATTCATTCTTGAATGATCAATGTGGCTCCTGGATCACAAATCAATCTAGGAGGTTTGTGAATCCTTCTAATTGATGTTCTATGCTGCAACACTCCTGCAATAAAAACCTCCACTCTTCCTACTAAAAGAAAAATAATTATTTTCATGAATTCAGTGAGCTCCTTGAAAATTTGCTTTCCTTTATCATGTTTCCATTGTGCCATTCAGAGAAAAACTGAAAAATCTGAGTAGTTATTCACTATTTTCATACCAATGGACTCCAAATGATGGTCATAATCATGCAGCAATCTATTGTCCTAAATTAACTCCAAAGATAACCTATTACAATCCCCAACTCATTCCTTTGCACAATGACCCTCGTCAATGATGTCAAAGGGTGTTCCTTGCAGGAAAGGACATAAACCAGCATGGATGCAAGCTGGAAACAATTTATGACAGCTAAACTCTCTTTTTTTCACCCAAATTAGAATAGTGTTGGCTGGAGTATCCATTTTCTTTAGCTGATAACATTTACCAACTTTCCCTAATGATTCAACGGCCTCAAAATGATCAATCTTGCTGCTGTTCAAGTCTAGAAATAATATCTTATAATCTGATTTCATAAAAATCAGTAACTTGAAAATGAAACAGAAGCTGCAAATTTGAAACTTTCTTACCAAAACAAGAAATGTGTAATGTCCCCATTTTCCATCCCGCTGTTACAAGAGTTAAATTAATTAATTGATTTAGTTATTTAATGTTGCCTGGGAAAAAGTGCAATTATAAAGGTAATGTAATATAATTATATTAATGAAGTGAATAAAGTGATGCCATGGAATATTTAAAAGATATTATAAAGCATTTTAATGTCACTTTATAAAAATGTGTTTTGGTGGGAAAACTGAAAAGGGTATTATAAAAGGATGTGGGAGCTCGTTTTCTTATTATGCAAAGATTATTATTTGTCTGGTTTTAGGAGAGATTTGTTTTTAGGTGACTTGAGGACGGAAACCCTCAAGTTTCAGATTTGAAGGATTGGACCAAAACCCAATTCCTTCTGCAGGCGTATTCACATCAGGGTTCGCAGTTGTGCTTCAACGGTTGGATTGATCGATCAGATAATTTGTGAGTCTTGCTAGGCAAGACAAATTATCGAGATTAAACTTGGAGATTGAATGTAATATCCTTTGTTTGTTAAATTTTAGAGAGCATTTGCATTGATGTTTGATGGTGACAGGCAGGCGTGAGGTTTAATGTGACCATTTTGTGTACCCAGGCTGGGCGACCTCTTTCCTAGCCATCTAGACACCATTATCAGACTATCCAGAGGGGCGTGGTATTTCAAATGACCTAGCCACCACATTCCTATCTATTCAGGGTTTATATTGCTGATGATTTAGCATACACAGATCGTGGGGATTTAAAAAGAAGACTACTGCTGCCTAGGTTGATGAATCAATATTATATTTTGTGGCTGAGCATCGTAGGAGATTCAGGAGGGTTGGCATGAAGTTGGAGAATATTTTATGCTTGGCATGTGATTGTATGACCATTTTTCCAGCTCGTGTTCATTGTAGAAGCATGCATGGCACTCAGACCAAACAGTTATGGCGTATATGACCTGCTAAGGGGACGTGGCTTCTGATTTTAATCTGCTGTGTAAGCTTGTGCTGCGTGGGAACTCATTCTGGGGTGTTACGACCCAATTTTGCGTAAATTAAAAACTTTCCAATTCTCACTTAAAACATGTAAAAGTAACATATAACAAAGATAATACAATAAAATTTCTTCCTTTCTTTATTGATAAACACGTACAAGTTACAATATGTTTCCTCATGATTTTCATTTTCATTGCAAATACAAATCAGAGTTAAAAAGTAATACAGTTACATACATAGCTCGTAAGCTTTTGCACAAATAGAAGTAAGAAGGTCCAGGAATCCGTCCTTTCAAATCTTGGTACATCGCCACTCGCTGTGGAGGAGAAACATCATCTTTTCCCGCCAACCACGGACTTATAATGCGGTCCCCTCCGATCATTTTGCAATGAACGGCCCTCCCTTCGAAGAAGAGATTGGTAGGGTATCCTTTAACGATTACCAACTGAGCATAGTGATGTGTCCTACTCAACTAGAACCTTGCTATTTCACAATCTCGATCTAGTACTTGGATCACAATGAACTGACAGTGTAGTCTCAACTATCTCACATCTAGGTGGATGTCGTACCTTTCACTACTTTGGCCAAAGTATTCTCATTCAGTACTTCGAATGAAGGTCATCTATCATAAACACTACTCAGGGCCGATTTGACTTAAGGCTTCCTTACTCTACGCATAGGTTTTATCCTTCAATGGATGAAACCGTCATCCCAGACATCCTACAATCATACTAACTTAATGGAGATGAACAGTCTACAAGTGTCTTTATTTTATTCCTCCTATTCAGGAAATCTTTGTCCTAGGAGTACTTAGCTTACTCAGTTATCTAATAACCTAAGCTAAAAGACCATACTTGACTAGACCTTCATTTCGTTCCTAGTAGTAAATAAGTATATCTACGTATTCTCCATATAGAGATCATACAAAGTTTGCAAAAACAATTAATTGCATATAAAACCCTTCTCTATATAATGCAGATTAAGTTCAGTTACCCTTGAGCTCTTTAATCATTTGATTCCCTTTTCACTATCCCCTTAATTTAAAGTTCTTATACATTTAAATGGAATGCACAAAGAAAGTTTGCCCAATCAGTTCTTAAATAGCTTTGAACTATTTGATATCTCAAACACACAATAAAGAAAATGTAACCTTTCAACAAAAATTACAAAGAAATAGAAAGTCATGCCTGATATTCAAAGAGTACGGTGAACTCCAAGATTACTCTTTCACAATGGCACAATGGCACTCCAAGATCACTCTTTCACAATGGCACTCCACTATAGAAGATTTGCCCAGCAATGACTCTTAATTCTCACATAGTATCAAAGACTGTAATGCTGCAATTGCTTGTCAAATACTGTCCAAGCTCTCTATATCTTGCTCACTCAATATTTAGAAAATGTAGTAATATGGTAAATGTCTCAGCTCAGAAAAACGGAATTCTAAACTTAATGGCTTGCTAATCACAAACTTCCTACAACTGATATCTCAAAGAATGGCTGGGCGTCAATGAAGAGAAAGTCCGAAGTGCCTTTGAATGAAAGTTTGTGAAGTATTTATAGGCCGTAGTTAAAACAGTTTCCCCATTTCTGGGCATGTATTTTGACAGATTTCAATGTTTACTCAGTCAAAATGCTACTTGCCATTTATCCAAACCCTTAGTCATGTTCTTCCATGATGATTCGACTTCTATACAGCCAGCAATTCGAAGAACATTTCAACTTGCAATAAAAACGAAATCTACAGCCACGTTTTTCTTGCCAGGTGTAAGAATTTTCCATGATATTTTTGCTGCGTACTAGGTCAAGTTCCAAATCGACACAGCTCAGTAGTTTGTTGCTATTTTCTGGTTTTTGAGCTTTGAATTTGTCTTCTTTCATTCCCAGCTGTGCAGGGACCTCCGCCATTTTCACGGGTGAGTTTCATCTTTTCTTTATTTTCATTCATTTGCAATAATTCGAATTTTTCCAAAAGTTTCCTTAAAAGTATTTCGCCTCTTTTCAAATGTACAAGTTAAATATTTCATATGGTAATCTTTTAAATATTTGAACTTCCATTTTTTTACAAATCACGAATTTCCTTCTTCAATTTTTAACACTTTAAAATAAAATGCGAATTTCATTCTTTTAATTTGAAATTGTTTTAATAATTTCTTTTTGTATATTTTACTTATTAATGTATTATTTTAAACATTATTATTTATTTTTATATAAACGTATTTATATATAAATAAATATTAATTTTAATATTAATACATTTAATTAATAAAATTTACAAAAATATTATTATTTATACATTCTTTATGTATTTAAATAATCACCTTATATATTTATACATAAATATATAAGTAAATCCCTTAGACAAAATATAGTTCCCTTATTTATTTTATTATAAAATACTATTATAGTCTTTAAATATATTAACACATAAATATTTAAATACCCGAGTATTTTAAATATTTATATTTAATATAACTATAATAATTTTATATATAATCGTTAATATTTAATTACTTAAATATATATTTAACAAATATATAAATATATCGTGAGCCAGTCAGCAACCCGATATTTATATATATATATATATATACGTAAAGTCAACAGGGAATAATAATATAATATTATTATTAGTATGTATTTCTCTGTACGCGGTGTACACATAAATGTATGTATATCATGTCATTACGTACATATGGGCATATCCATCTGCCGAGCATATGTATGTATTTGACATGTATATTCATATGGATACGCGTACACGTATACACATACTCACTTGACCTTTTAACGTATATCCATTCACGTTTTTCCAAATCATGTCAAAGCATAGTAAGTCAAACAAATAAGTAATCATCACTTTTCAAAGCATAAAGAAGTAAACATAACTCCAAGCCTAAGGATGACTTATCTAGACCAACATAACTGACTTGGTTTCTCAGAACCTATACTAACGTGTGTGTATGCTCATTTGGTACTCGTTACTGCTTACCCGACCAAGTTCCTCCCCGAGTGATATCTCTCCTTTGTCCGGAGGATCAGTCTTCATACCTGCACACCATGACATGACATCGGCAGTCATATGCTCATAACAAAGCAGAATACATGAAACATTTCAAAAGTTAGATTATTCATAAATCAATAACCTTCTATTCTCCTTTATGCAGTATTTCACCAAGAATAACATCAAATGAAACATCATTCATATTGAAAACAAGGTACAAGCATCATTAATTCACCTCCAGAATTCACATTTACTCTATCTAATGATTGTAAATTGTAACGTCACAATTTGGGATGTAACATGGGGGGTCATGGATCAGATTCTGACCCTGTTGTTTCAGTCTGGGCCTGCATACAAGTTGGTGACCATCTTAATGCCATTGCTAATGCATTTCTGTACATGCTGAAGGGTTTGTATGGGCAGAATCTAGTCTTCAACCTGCAACCTTCGATTCCCAGATGCGAAGCTTCTTTTCTGAAATTGTGGTACCTTCCAATGCACACTGGTACTCATGTTATAACTGAATTTTGCATTTCAGAAAAAATGTAAGAGTTCAAAAGATTCAGCATATGAGCTTGTATGTATTTGCTGTTGGTGTGTTCAAATGAAATAGTGAAATTTAAATATCTGGAACCTATTTTTCTAGTAGAGTATATGCAGGAATAATTTCTGTGAATGCAAGCACTTCTGAGTAATCAAACAATAGCATGCCTATTTATATTTGACAAATATTAATATGTCAAATTGAAATTTCGGAAAATATCGTGCAAAACCTAGTGAGGGTTGTTATAAAATGAGAGCATTGTGTTGACTAGAATCCCTTATACTAAGGCTGAAAAAACTTCCCAAATAGTTACCAACTAAAAATTGTTCCATCCCCTAATAAAAAGTACTAGTGAATATATACAAATGAAATCATGTGATGGCTGATTGGAGTGATAACAACAGCTCTAAAATTGAAATTTTGATCCATAATCTTCTATGGTACATTCCTCCAATCATCATCAATCTCTAACAATCCTTGTTGATGATCTCTTCCATACATACTCATCACTGAAGTAGCTCCAACGTGCTTATGTTGTGCTACTTTGATATTCATGTGAAATTCTAGGGATCTCCTTATGGTGCTTAAGACATCTTCATTAAAAAAAATGCTTTCATGCCTTGGGCTATAATCATAAAGATAATCAAATTGCTCATGTCATGTCCCCGTTTTAGCTGACACTGTTTGTCGAGGAGGTTAGCCTATTATTCGATCCTCGTAGGCTGGCAGGCGAGTGCAGAGGATCATCTGGGGCAGTTACTCAGTGTTTGGTAGCTCCAATTTCGCAGTTGTGTCAGGTTGGGCCTTCGCAGAATCTTCCAGAGTGCTTTTTCAGGAACTTTCTATTTTTAGAAAGTTAGGTCAGGCGGAAGCTGCTATTTCGGGCGGGGGCCTAGTTCAACCTTTCAGCTCAGAGTCGACCCAGTTCCTCAGTTTGGCAGTCAGACGGAGAAATATTGGGATATTTAATGGTTTAATGAAATAATTAATATTTTGACTTTATATTAAAGTCACGTTATTAATTATTTAAATATTTAATTAAATTGGCCATATTATAAAGTATTTATTATACTTTATAATAAAGTATTAATATTTGATAAAATGAATATTTATTATTCATTAAATAAGGCGCCAATTAATTATTTAATATTTCTCCTAAGTATCAAAGGTGAAATAAATCAATTTTATTTAAATGATTAATTAAAAGAGCTTGGGTCGAATTTCTCAAAGGGCAGTATATATTCTCAGAAAGGACAAATCGAACCATCATGATATGATTATTTGATTGAGCATTTGTTTTGATGAGAATTTCTCTGAGAAGGAGAAGCCTAGGGTTTCTGTCTCTCAAGCCATTAAAGAACGATAAACTCTTTAGTGTTGCAGCCATTTGAGGTGGTAAAATATCCATTGAATTTGGCATTCAAGAGAGCTTCATCCAGAAGTTCTATTTGTGCTTAAAAGTGAAGATTTTATTTAGGGTTTGAAGATTATTGAAGGTCTTTCAAGTGCAGACCCGAAGATTCATCATTGGCAGCCGTTAACGATCAGTTTCCAAGCTTTGTGTTGGCTGCTACAGTGACGCGTGAACAGTACCCGCGCTACAGTGACGCAAGAACAGCACCCATGCTACAGTAAAAACGCTACAGTGATTCGCTACAGTAATTTGCTACAGTGATGTGCTTGGTTGGTGTTGCTTCATTGACATTTTGAGAGGGTTTCTATTGCTGTGATCATTTCCAGAATTTGCCAGTATGCTGATATGAAGTCTGCTGTAGCTGATCAGAGGGTTTCAAGGCATGTTTACCTGTGAGTTCATAAATTGTAACTACTAGATTTTCTGGGTATTGTTGTTTTAGATAATAGGGGTTATTTTATGAACTGGGTTGTCAATACATTATGAAAATAATGAGTATTTAAGCAGGTATAAAAATCTGGAATTTTCATCTGTGTATTTCCAATGCAATTTCAGTTTTGAGTAAAAAATTATTATTGCAACATCTCCTATTTTGCTGCATTATATTGTTGTATCAAACCATTGGCAATATATGATCAAAACACAAAGAAAAGTACAAACCCATCAAACACAAGACAAAAAAACTTTATTATTCAGCATAGTTGGGGTTGAGAGACACCTGGTCTCTGACAGCTCACCATTAATTGTTGATCTCAAATCTTCGTCAAACTGAAAATCACCTCCCATCAAAATGAGAAAGTGTCACCTTTCATAAAGCTTGTTGATAATCTCTCTGCATAATTGAACCTCTATTCTCTTTCCTTCTGCCACCTCTCTTCTTCTTTTGATTTATGAACTGATCAAGAGACAACATGTCCTGAATCTCTACTGGAAGGGTCACGTATTCTACATAACTCTCCTTTACTTCATCTTTTATAGGAACTTGGGCTTCTTGCTCAGGTCAGGACTCCTCCCTATGAGTGAATGTAGGTTGAAGAGGTCTAGTAACAGACCCAACTGCAGTTCCAACAGTGTGACCGTTACTATTATTGGTGTTAAAAACACTAGCACCTCCATTCTGAACTTGGGGAACATTTTGATTCATTTTGGCAAGGGGTTTGGACATCATGTCAAGCATGACATCAAACTTTCTCTCTGCTCTAGCATTTAGACTTACTGGAGTGGCAATACCCTTATCTTTCTCTGCCATGTTCTCTGATGTAACTTTAGTATCAACTATCGAAAATTGATGTGCAGCTAGAGCCTTTGAAAAAGCCTCTTCAACTGGGGTTTTTGGAAACTGAAATTGATTTTTCTGCTCCCAATTATAATACCTCTTTTCTCTTTCAGTGGCATTCATAGAGAATAAGCTGCATAACAAGATTAGTTCCACAGGCTGGCAGGATAAACATCCTAATTACTTTTTGAAATTTTCCAACTGGATAAGTTACTATGCAATGTCCTTATCACTTTTTGATTACCCAGTTTCTGAGATGGGCAAGGTAAGAGCATATAGTGCATAAGACCACTCAACTAACTAGAAATACAAGAACTTGGAAGGAAACACACTAGGCAGCAAGCTGGCCAATTTCACTTCTTTAGTGGAGTGTGATATACATGAACTGAAAAAGAAAACACTTCAACATTTATTTAGTGGAGTGTACAGAACAATGAGTACAGGCACTCCATGCTTATTCAACGGAGTACAATCACATAACTGCCACTTATTTAGTGGTGAGCAATTACAATTCTCTTCACTTATTTAGTGGGGTGAGCAAATAAGCACTTCCACTTATCAGTGGAGTGAGTAAATACAATACTTTCCACTTATTCAGTGGGGTGAGCAAATACATCAAAGTGCAAAGAAAAACCACTGGTGGTACTACTATTCAAGGCATTACAAAGTTAGCTCGCATTACAAACATCAAATGGAAGTATAATTGCTGATATAAACTGATATCAAGTGCCGATCATAAATAGACTACTGTAGCAATCCAG
>VDFB02012607.1:0-22109 GCA_007258455.2 Sequoia sempervirens
AAACTGAATTGAACTAAACTGATCTAAACTAAACTAAACTGAACTTCATGCATGTAAACACCAAACCCTAACTCCTAGGATCTTTACATGCATTTAGAAGTGTTATCTCTTACTCTGAATAGTTAACTTAACTCAAGGTGAGTGTCACCTTACCATGTGGGTGCCCCATGTGCCCCTATTATTTAGGAATTCATAATGGATGCCCTCACATGCTCCCAACATTTATAAATAATTACAAATGTCAATTAACATGATTATTTCATTAAATATTAATCTCATCCTAAATAGTTAACTTAACTCAAGGTGAGTGTCACCTTACCATGTGGGTGCCCCATGTGCCCCTATTATTTAGGAATTCATAATGGATGCCCTCACATGCTCCCAACATTTATAAATAATTACAAATGTCAATTAACATGATTATTTCATTAAATATTAATCTCATCCTAATCCAGTGTTGTTGAACACATTTCAAGACTTAGGAGATACATGAAATAAATAATGTTTAGGATTACAATTAAATGGCATCCTATTTCCAAAAATTCTCCCACTTGACATTATACATTGCAATTATTCTAAATAAGGAATAATATAACAAGTGCAAGACTCAAGGCCAATGGCCTTCTTGCACTAACTAATCAATCCATGCCAACTTCAAATGCAACCTGCATAATCATGAAGCTTCCAAGAAAATAATTAAAACCAAGAGAACTTATCTATATTGTTTCATAAGATAATCTATAACATTAATTAAAGTGTTAACTTTCTCAATTAATACCTTCCCATTATCAACCAAACCAATACCTTTCTGTAGTCTATGTATCTAAACCGCCTCTTTGGAGGCATGTTAAACTACTGAGTGTGTTGAACTCACGTTCAACCAAGGTGTAGGCTCCTCGATCTTTTCTGTTGATTTTTTTTTTCTTACAAGTAACCATTCCAGCAAATACCTCTTACCATAAGATAACTCTAGCCTCACCTATTTCTCCAAGTATCCATGAGGACCTGTAACCAACCAATCCATGCTAAACTCCAAATGCAACACAACACATTCATGAAGTAATCAAGCAAATGATTAATGTACCCAATACTTAAGAAAACTACACAAGATCAATGTCAAAGCTCCAATCTTGAACATAAACATGATATCCATTGATCTAACCATCTCCTCTTAGGGGATAACATGCACCATAACATACATCCTGGTCTTAAGAGAACATGTAATATGCCAAACTCTAAATGCATATCAAGAGTAAACCATGACATAATAGCAACCACTCTAAACCAATAAAAAACCATATCCCCAATCACATGAAGATAACCTTATCAATGATGCATCTATGTCACTGCCAAAAACTCCCATTGAACTGTGGTACCGAGTCACACATGGCATCGTGACTACCATCCTCTCTATGAAGATTACTCTGAAACATGAAGCAAAGAGTTATCACAAACAATATTAGCTGAAATAACCAATGCATCATTATTATCATTCGAGGACTCCTCTATAGAAGAATTAAAACTTTCTTCCTTGTTCTTACAATCCTTCTTTACATGTCTCGGTTTCCCACAGTTCCAACACTTTACCTTACTTTGTCCTTCTGACTTACCCTTCCCTTCCTTGTTTCCATTAGGTTCCTTTTTCTTAGGCTTACCTTTTAGAAACAAGGCATCTTGGATTTCCTCCTTAGATTTCCTCCTCATATCCTTTGATAGGAGAGTAGGAATTATATTATCCATCTTAGGATCTGCACCATTACCACTAATTGCAACAATTAGATTTTCCCAAGAATCTGGTAAAGAACAAAGTAGCAAAATTCATTTATCCTCATCTTCTAGCTTTACATCTACAGATGCTAATTAACTGAGAATTAAATTGAAAGCATTTAAATGTTGTGCAAAATATTCACCATCTTTCATTTTTAATAAATACAGCTTCCTTTTCAGATACAACTTATTGGTGAGACTCTCAGTTTGATAATATCCCCTATTCTCTTACATAATTTATATGCATTAGTTTCATTTGAAACATTCAAGAAAACAACATCAACAAGACATAATCTAATTGTTCCTCTTGCCTTCTTATCTAACTTATCCCAATCCTTATCTGAAATAGTTGTAGTTGTCTTTGTCTCATTATTTTAACCGCTAACCAAAATATCTCCTGATCCGAAATACAGAAGGGATCTATGACAAAGGTGAAAAGACATTAAGCAATGGAGTAACATGAACAATATATAGAGAGAATGATAATTCCAAACAAAGAGAGAAAAGAAGACACAAATTTTATTACGGAGTTCGTCTGAGTGGACAACGTCTTTGGCTCTAGCTCAACTGAGTCACCAATCTATTAGAATGTTCTGAATTAGTAGTACAATCTCCAAAAGAGCCTCTTGCAACACTGATTTACAAAGAACTGTAGCCTATCCACAAAGTCCTAAAAATTATCTCACTCAAATCACCTCACAAAAGCTCTCAAAGCTAAGGACGATTTACCAAGAGTGAAAACATTGACTCTTTCCTAAAAGGACCTAATATAGACTCATAACAATATTCCTCTCAAATTCAATTCTCAAAATTCTCCCACAGATATGCTTACAAGCAAGGAGGAAGAGAGAAAGAATGAGATGGAGAGTTAGATCAACTCTGAAAGTGATGATTTTCAAAGGCCTCCTAGCTCCCCTTTTATACATGGGAGTTTTCCATTTAGGCCACAACCACCAAAGATTACAAAATCCCCCACTTTTACATATAAAAACAATAAACCCCCCCTTTTAAATAAAACAACCCTTCAAAATTATTGAAATTTTGTTTTAAGCCCTAATTTTTCACTTTCGGGCTATGGTTGTTAGGGGGTTTGTTTTTATTCCCAACTAAATAACTATATAGTTATTTAGTTAAGGAATTTAGGCTATATCATGGTTATATAAAACCACTCCCATATATATTTCAAACACCATCGATGGCATGTCAATAGAAAAAAATTTTGCCACCTGGTCGGTGCAAGGTTTAACTCCCGCCAGACATTTTTTTCCTCTGTTTACCAAGAAACTTTTAACAAAATAAAACTATTACCAATATTGACTGAAGCAGGCTTTACGGTGCAACGACCGAGTGGGTGATTCATAGTGGAGAGGTTGGGGGTTCAACCCCTGACCATATATTTTTTGGTAAAAAGTTCAACTGCCAACCGGAGGGGAGAAGACATGGAGTGCCACGTGGTGTGTTGATGTGCCGTGACGTGTCATGATCTGATTTGCTGAAAAAGACAACTCATCACCACATCGTCAAGCCAACTCATCAGCACGTCATCATGCCACCTAGATGCCACGTCATCATGCCACCTAGATGCCACGTCATCATGCCACCTCATGGATGCCATGCCATCATGCCACCTGGATGCCACGTCACATGTACAGATGACACGTGTCGACACCTTGTTCGCCAAATATGCTGACATCGTCTGATGACTATACTGTCATGTGATTGTACAACCACCATGTGTCAAGACCTGATTGGTCCACATCAACCTCTGTACGATGACTCATCTACTCTGTTAGTTGCTGACACCATCATTGTACCATCCAGTCACCAAAGTCAACCTAAAACTTTGACTAACAATATCTTCTGCGTATGTGCTCTGTTTTTGACAAAATAAATGTCATCGAGATCATGACGATGATACCTTCATTTTGACAGCACTTTCACCAAATTCCATGGCAATCAATTTTTCTACCTTTCTGGATGCCCTCAGGTGCCTATTTGACATAGACTTTGACTTGCGATATCTTTCATGTACGAGCTCGGATTTCGATGAAACGAACATCATTGGGTTCATTTTGTTAGGATCTTTAATTTGACAACACTTTTGACTGATTGCGAGTCATTCAAAATTTTCACCTTTTGATGGACTCTCGGTCTAGGTTTGACTAAACTTTGACTCCACGTAACTTGAGCAAACAGATTCCTTTTTTTCCCATTCAAGATGCACTGACTTCAATTATTCGAGCTCTTTGTCATGGAATCACTTCTAGGAGAAAGTAGAACACTTCAATTTTTAGGTTCTAGAGATCCACCTAGATCAAACCTCCCCACTGAAGAACTTTTGGTCCCCAAAAGTTTACAGTTCCTTCAAATCATCTCCCATTCTACATCTTGCCACTCACCATGGTCTCAACACCAGGACATACATACTACAACATCTACCTATTGAGGTCTTACACTTCAACAATGTACTGTCAGCAAGAGCTTCCCTATAAGCACATCTGCCCTCTACAGGGGTCTTACATTTCGGCAATGTAGGACTTCATAGCTCATCACGATGCAGTTCAAAATGGAATTTAGCATAGCCAAAGCAAGAAGAAAACTGAGTATGGTAAACCTGTCTCTTAGGACTTATCACGAGGTAGTTCACATTCCACATCTCTTGCCATATTTTTTGGCACACTTTTGTTACTCCTTCAACTACTCAAGCATGGTATTTGTGCCTCAACCTAAAATATTTCTTCGCCTTTGTAATTTTGAATAGCTTATTCAAGGCTCCACCATATAGCTCGGGTCCCATCCGTCTGAAGCAACAAGGTCATCGATAAAATCCTTCAAGAACTTTAATTGAGTTCAAACTTATCCTCAAAATGACCTCGGCTGAGCCTTCAAGCTGAGAACATGCAAGGTCACTATTGACCATTCTCGACAACTTTTTTTTAAAGTGCTCTTTAATAAAAGCTTCACACTTGAAATCTGTAGGTACAAGTCCTTTAAAAAAAAAACCTGCAATAAGAAGTTATAAAGTATTCTCCTTTCCGATTACAAGAGATGTGGCTTCAAGAGCCTTAAAAAATCTCAACTTCTAGAGAAATACAACTTCATAAAACAACTTTATTCAGAGTTTCATACTCCAAACCACAGTAGTCTAGTATCAACATACATATTACCACACTATAAAAAAAAATAACATACACAAAGCTGACACAACTAGTTAGAGGCAAAGTGTTCCCGACTCTTATGGAGTTGTTCAAAGGAACTTTCTTTCTCTGGCTGCTCAGTATTTTTCTAATTTTCCTCTTAGACTACCTCGGGGATTGTAGCAATCACTGGCTCTGCCTTTCTCTCGACAAATTCCTGTTGGTCAAGCTCCACAACCACTGGCCTCTAATGAAGTTCTGGATATAGTTTCCAACATTTCTCATCCCAATGCCCATTGATCTTGGAGTGGGTGCAGTATTTATGAGTTCTAGACAATTCTACAACTACTTCGAAGCCCAAACCTTGATATCGAGTTATTTTCTTGGCCTCAATAGGATTTACAATGCCTTGAGTAGAGGTGCCCAAGCCTTTTCTGCCATAGCCCATTTTGGAAGGTAGCTTCTTTCCAATGCCTTTAGTGTGCTTCTCAAAGTGTCTGAAAGTATTTTGATCATCCTCCATTTGCTTCTTCTGGTTTGATGCAGAAGATGCCACCTGATAACTACTATCACTATCAGCCATGTTGAGGGTCTTTAGATACTCCATCTATTGACAGTAAGCACATTCTGTTGCACTAGGTGGATTAGCCCATTCATGAATGCAAGCAAATTTTGACCTAGGACTTTCCGCAATAGACTTCACTACTGAAGTTGCTTCTAGACTATTAGGTGGGGTATACAGGGAGTATGAGGAAGAAGTATCCTCAGAATGCAGACAAAAGACACATATGTCTACACTCCCTGATATAGGACTTCTCCTATTTTCCTCCTCCAAGACCTCCTGCAACAACACTTGCAGTCTTTCCTCCTCCGTGTTGGATTCTTCAAGCAACTGCTTAAGTTATGCATTCTTTGTCTGTAGGCATCAATTGGCTTCCTCCAACTCTTGCATTCTATCAGTCCTCTCTCGATGGTCTCGATAGAGTTCTTCAACTATGCCTTTCATTGATATGAAATCATCCACCATGGATGTGGTCAATTTCAACCTTGAAGATTCACCCTTCTTTGATGCCATATTTTCTCCAAACTCCAAATGTCCACCTGTAGCAAAATGACTCACAATCACTCATGCCAAACCAACAAAACTAGGCTCTGATACCACTTGATTCGAAATGCGGAAGGTATCTATGATAAACATCGCTAAGTGATTATGCAAAAAGGTGAAAAGACATTAACCAATGGAGTAACAAGAATAATATATAGAGAGAATGATAAGACTGAGCAAAGAGAGAGAAGAAGACACAAATTTGATTACAGAGTTCATCCGAGTGGACTAAGTCTTTGAGTCTAGCTCAACTGAGTGACCAATCTATTAGAATGTTTCAAATTAGCAGTACAATCTCCAAAGGAGCCTCTTCAACACTACTTTACAAAGAACTGTAGCCTATCCACAAAGTCCTAAAAAGTATCTCACTCAAATCACCTCAGAAAATCTCTCAAAGCTAAGGATGATTTACCAAGAGTGAAACCACTAACTCTGCCCTGAAAGGACCTACTATAGACTTAGAACAATATTCCTCTCAAATTCAACTCTCAAAATTCTCCCACAAATATGCTTACATGTAAGGAGGAAGAGAGAAAGAATGAGATGGAGAGTTAGATCAACTTTGAAAGTGATGATTTTCAAAGGCCTCCTAGCTCCCCTTTTTTACATGGGAGTTTTCCATTTAGGCCACAACCACCAAAGATTAAAAAATCCCACACTTTTACATATAAAAACAATAAAAATCCCCTTAAAAATCATTTAAATTTGTTTGTTTAGCCCTTATTTAATCAATTTCAGGCTTTGGTTGTTTGGGATTTATTTTTATTCCCAACTAAATAACTATATTATTTAGTTAAAATATTCAGGCTTTATCATGGTTATATAAAACCACCCCTATATATATTGTAAATGCCATTAGTGGTGTGTCGGTAGACAAACATTTTGCCACCCAGTTGGTGTGGGGTTCAACTCTTGCTAGGCATTTTTTTCCTCCATTTACCAATGGATTTATAACAAAAAAAAATTGTCATCGATATTGATTGAAGCGAGCTTTGTGGTGCAACAGTCGAGTGGGTGATTCATAGTGGAGAGGTCAGGGGTTCAACCCCCAGCCACATATTTTTTTGGTAAAAAGTTCAATTGTCGACCGGAGGGGAGAAGAGATGGAGTGCCACATGGTGTGTTGATGTGCCGCCACGTGTCACGATCTAATTCGCTAAAAAAGACAAATCATTAGCACATCATCATGCCAATTCATTGCCACATTATCATGCTACCTAGATTCCATGTCATCATGCCACCTGGATGCCACATCATTATGCTACATGGGTGCCACATCACCTGTACGGATGACACGTGTTGACACCTTGTTCGCCGAGCATGCTGACGTCATCCGATGACAGTACTGCCACATCACTGTATGACCCTCCATGTGTCAAGACCTTATTGGTCCACATCAGCATCCATATTGTGACTCGTCTGCTCTATCAGCTGCTGATGTCATCATCGTACCATCCATTCACCAAAGTCAACCAAAAACTTTGACTACAATATCTTCCATGTATGTGGTCCATTTTTGATGAAATAAATGAACATTTTATGACATTTTTTCCAAATTCTCTGATGATCAATTTTTCCACCTTTTTGGACGCCCTTGCCTATTTGACCCAGACTTTGACTCGGATATCTTTTGCAGAGCTCATTTTCAATGAAACGAACATCATTGGGTTCATGTCATTGAGCTCTTTGATTTGACATCACTTTGATTGATTCTAAGTCGAGGTCAAAATTTTCACCTTCTAACGGGCTCCTGGTCTAGGTTTGACTGAACTTTGACTGTGTGTAACTTGAGCAAAAAGACTCCTTTTTCGCCTGTTCAAGTTGCGCTAGGTTGAGTTCTTCAAGCTCTCTATCACAACATTGCTTATGGGAGAAACTGGAACACTTCAATTTTTAGGTTTTGTAGATCCACCTGGATCATCTCTCTTGAAGAAGATCTTCCATTTTTAATTTCCACATTTCATAGTTAGAACCATTGAACCTTTCAATATCTAATCAAAAATTCATTGTAACAAAACTTAATTCCAAAATCAGAAATAGCAAAAATAATAAAAGCTCCCACTAAGCCCAAAAATCCTTCAATCTTTCAATACTCTACCCAACCTAAGCTCTGATACCAAATGTTGAAAAATGAGGTGTTTTCTTAGTTTAATACTCTATAAAACTTTTATATTGTTGATCTAAATAAGCTTTTTCCTTTGTTACATATTCTTTGTGGGTGATTATCTTGATTAATCCATTTTATTGTTGTAGAATGTAGAGAAAAGTTGATAGAAGAAGTAGACATGATATTAGAAAGATTACACAAGATGTATCATGGAGAAACCCTTTCGGGAAAAAACTCCACCAAGAATTATTCTATTATTCAATCTTTTGAAGTAGATTACAATAGCTTCAATTCTTGGTTGAGAATACTTCTTCTGCCTTCACCAAAACTTCTTCACAACCTGCAATAAAACTGATAATAACTCTCTTCAACTTGCTTGAGATAAAAAGGATTTAATTAGCTTTGTAAACTCAACATGAGTTACAATTACAATGCTCAAGCCCTATCCCTAAAAGGTACGCCTATCTCATGCAAATAGGGTTTTTCCATGAAGAACAATGTCAAATTCTCATCTTCATGCATTTGGGAGTCCCAAATTGAAGTGGCAAATAAACCTCTATTTTTTAAATATCTCCAAGGCTTCATCCTCAAGGTAGGAACCAAAAAGTGGTCCCACTTAACTGAGCCTTTAGAAATATATCAACATGCAAAGGATGTAATTCCAAGAAGACAACTTGGGCACCCAAGTTGGCTCCAAGTCATTTCTTGTTAATTGAAGCATTTACTCAAAACCATTCATGCAAGAATGGTCATCCCCTATTAATTAGAGGTAGTCCCTATTATCTATCATACAACTCAAGTCATTAGCCATGCATTTTGAGTTAACTAAAGTCAACTAACATTCAACTAAAACTAACTGAAGATAACTAAACCATAACTAAACTAAACTAAACTGAACTAAACTTATTCTAAACTAAACTAAACTGAACTGAACTGAACTGAACTTCATGCATGCAAACACCAAACCCTAACTCCTAGGATCTTTACATGCATTCAGAAGTGTTATCTCTTGCTTTGAATAGTTAAATGAACTCAAGGTGAGTGTCACCCAGGGCTTAAATTTGGCAGTCAACCTTGCCTGTCAACAATTTTTTTAATGACGATTATCTGTTCAAAGGTGCCCTTGAAACATTATGATATACGTTAGTGTAAGTAAAATTATATATTAATCAAATGAATATATCATTATAATTCTATATAAATTTTGACAGTCTATACAAAATCTCTCCTTTCATCTGATACAATCTTCTTAAAATTTTGATTGTATTTTACAGCAAAAATCTCTAAATATGGTCATACGGCCATCAAATTTAAGCCCTGGTGTCACCTTACCATGTGGGTGCCCCATGTGCCCCTATTATTTAGGAACTCATAATGGACGCCCTCACATGCTCCTAAGATTTAGAATTAATTACAAATGTCAATTAGCATGATTATTTCATCAAATATTAATCTCATCCTAATCCTAGTGTTGTTGAACATGTTTCAAGGACTTAGGAGATACATGAAATAAATAATGTTTAGGATTGCAATTAAATGGCATCCTATTTCCAACACATTTCTTTAAAAAGGTAAATTTTATGATTACTTACATTCTATTAGAATGGGAGATTGTATTGCATTTAATGAATTTTCTATCATTCAAAAATATATTTTTAATTTTTCTTAAACTATTAAAAACTTTTAAGATGTGTAAGTTAATAAGAAACTTCACATTATAATAGTTTATAATAAAATATTTTATTATATAAAGTCTCTTTATAATTTACCTTAAATTACTAAATTTTCAAGTTATAAACTAAAAGTTAAATAATTTATAAATAAAATATTAATTATTTATCTTAATTATGTAAATCTACACTTTAAAAAGAATTTACATAAAATTGTTGGGATGAAAATAAAATAGTAGAAAAAATATTCACTAGTATAAGAATTTGATTAATATTTGAACAAATAAATAATAAAAAGAGTGATTTTTAGATAATTAAATATGATTAAAAGTTCTGAAGTTACAAAGAAGTTTTTTGAACTTAAAATTAAAAACTTATTAGTCAAAATATAATATTAAAAAATAATTTTCTATATAAATTTTTACTTTTAAAATCTGATCCAGAAGATTATTATTTTTTCAATTATTGTTTTTGGAGTTGAAATTCTCTTATCCAGATGGAACATAAAGTCACTCCAATTACATCAAAATGATTATGTTTTGTATCTTAGGGGGAAGGAATTCAATGAATCCAGCATCATTGACAGGGAATAAAGTATAGTGAAATGCACGTCCAAAAAATTTGAAACAATGAATAAAGAAATTTACCTGGCTACAGACAACCATTGAAGGAGTTGCATTGTGATTAGCAAGATCCAGATTGACTTCCATTCCTGTATTATCGCATCCCACCATGAGCACCTTCTTCCCTTCATACCCTGCACCATTTTTGTACTCACAGCGTGAATAATCTGCCCTTTAAAAGTATCCATTCCAGTAATGTCTGGAATCATGGGTTCAACATTCTGGATCTGGTAGCTAGACTGAAAGGGCCCTTGGAATCTCAGCAACACCCTTGTGAGTATGGGTGTTCGGCTAAAAGCAGTGGTGCCTGACGGAGGCAGGTTGAGATCTGAGAGTTCAAACTAGTTGCTGCCAATGCAACAGCCATTTCTGTTGGGAAAATAATCCCAACTACAGTGGGAAAAGAATGAAAAGAGACAAAAATAAAGGAGACAAACTCAAGGAGAATGAAATATATATATATATATATTCAATTTTCTATTTCATCAAAAGGATTACATTCAAAAATTTACTGACTAAAACTCAGAACAAAAGATCTATACATTCTCATACAAAAAAAATTGTGCTAGTTTTGGCGCATCTTCCTTCTATGTGCTGCTACGTGCTGGAAAGCTTCTGGAGCACTAGAGCACTACCAATGTTCTTTGTTGCTGTAGGTTCTCCTAAACTTTTACTTTTTGTAGTTGTGTGTTCTACTAAACATTCCCTTGTTTGCTTCTGCAAAAAACTATCTGTCTCATTCTCCTTCTACAGAATAATACATTCTATTCTTCTTTTTGTCTTTTGATGCTTTTCCAAAATCTGGTGCCCAATTCAAATTAAACCACCACAATTAATTTGCTGCCAAATATTAACTGGCCAACATGGTGGTCAGACACAGAAAAGGAGGGAACGGTCCAAATTTGGTTTCATCTGATGGTGCATTAAATGAACTTATCCGTTGCAGCTCTAAATTAGATATTCCAACACTCCCCCTTAATTTTGAGCTATTCTACTTTTCATTATCATTTGAAAATTCTAAAGCAAAACTTCCAGAGCAAAGTTTTTCAGCACAATTTTTTTTGTTTTTCATCACTCTACAAAACTTCCGAAGCAATGGACCAAAAGTTTCATAGCACCAGTACAAAGTTTCCGGAGCAAGCCTGTGTGCATTTGTTCTACATTTTGGAGCTGTCTGAAGAAGTTTTGGAGCAACTGTCCTTTTTTGTGTTTTCCAAAACCAAAGTTCTGGAGCATCTGCATTTTTCTGAGTTTTCCAGAACTAAAGTTCCAGAGCATCTTTGCTTTTCTGTGTTTTCCAGAACCAAAGTTCCCGAGCATTCTTGCATACCAAGCCTATTCCTTAGGTGTTCAAAGGATTATTTTGACAATGCCTTTGTGAAAATATAGGCGAGCTGGTGCTTAGATCTGCAATAATGAAGTTGAATCTCTCCATGCTCAACCAACTCTCTTATGAAATGATATCGAATTTCGATATGCTTACTTCGCCCATGAAATACGAGATTCTTTGTCAATGCAATAGAAGATACGTTGTCACAAAATATGGTTGTACCATCTTCTTGTTGCTCATTCAAATCAGCAAGGATTCTTTGAAGACAAATAGCCTGACATGCTGCTGCATTTGCTGCTATGTATTCTGCTTCGGCTATGGAGCGTGAAACTATGGGCTGCTTCTTTGATGCCCATGATATTACTCCTGAACCCATGTGGAAAAAATATCCAAAAGTACTCTTCCTATCATCTACATTTCTTTCCCAATCACTGTCTGTGTACCCAACCAGTTGAAACTCATTGGAGGCAGTATACATAATTCCATAGCCTTTCGTGCCATTGAATTACCTTAGAGTTATTTTTCTTGCTTGCTAGTGTGTGTCCTTAGGTTGCTCCATGAACCTAGAAATCAAGCTTACCACATACTTCAAATCAGGTCTTGTTGCTGTCAAATACATGAGGCTTCCAACCATGCTCTTGTAGAGGGTTGGGTTAACATAATTGTTGTTGTCCTCTTTGCTTAATTTCAAACCTGTAGCTGTTGGGGTTGGGGCTGGTTTGCTGTCCAACATTCTAAATCTCTTCAAGATTTGTTTAGCATAATTTTTTTGTGAAATAAAGATTCCTTGATCTATTTGTTGGACCTGTATGCCTAGGAAATATTTTAGCAAACCTAGGTCTATGATTTCAAACTCATTTTTCATTGCCTCTTTGAAATCAGCAATGAAAAGATTACTATTTCCTGTAAAAATTAAATCATCTACATACAAAACAACAATAAGAATCTCACCATTGGCTTCCTTGATGTAGAGTGCGAGCTCACTACCACTTTTGCTAAAGTCATTGCTCATAAGGTACGAATCCATTGTGTTGTACCATACCCGTGGTGCTTGTTTCAGCCCGTAAAGTGATTTTTGGAGCCTATAGACCTTGTCTTCTTTCCCTAGAACTTCATAGCTAGGTGGCTGCTCCACATACACCTCTTCTTTTAGCACTCCATTCAAGAAGGCTGATTTCACATCCATTTGTAATACTTTCCACTTGTGCTAGGCTGTAATTGCTAGGACTTCCCGCACTATTTCTAGCCTCTCAATTGGTGCATATGTTTCATCATAGTCTCTTCCAAGCTATTGTTTATATCCCTTAACAACCATCCTTGCTTTATGCCTTTCAACTTTACCATAAGCAATACATTTGGTCTTATAGACCCACTTAACACCAATGACTGATTTCCCTTTGGGTAAATCAGTGAGCTCCCATGTTTTGTTTCTTACTATAGCATCCATCTCTTCATCCATGGTGTTACACCATTTTTCCTCCTTCACAGCTTCTTCAAAATACATTGGATCACTATAAGAAAACATAGAAAAATTTGAATTCTCATCAAAGTCATCATACCTTGTGTTGTCATAAATTTCCCTTATGCTTCTTGTCTTTCGTGGCATCAATGATGCAAGCATAGGATCATAATTTTTGGAGCTACTTGACTATTGGATTGATGAAGAAGACTGTTGTTGTGAAATTTTAGAGCATCTGCCATGTTGGAAGTTTCCGGAGTTGCTGTTGTTTTCTGAACTGTTACCTTGTTGTAAGGTTCTGAAGCATCTTCCTTATGCAACTTCTTCATCCTCAAGAGGTATTGAAACTGAAATACTTGTGTTGCTATCAATTGTTCCATCCCATGACTCATTTTCAATGAATTCAACATCCTTGCTGATCGCCACTTTCTTGGTTATGGGATTGTACAATCTATAGGCTTTGGATTCTTCACTATAGCCTATGAAAATGCATTTTTCACCTTTGTCATCAAATTTATGCCTTTTCTCTTTTGGCATGAGTGCACATGCCACACATCCAAATATTCTCAAATGCTCAACACTCCATTTGCATTTCATCCATGTTTCTTGTGGGATTATATTACGAACGACCTCTATGGGGCACCTATTTAGAATATAGACTGGTGTTGCTACAACATCACCCCAATACTCATTAGATAAGCCTTTTTCCTTTAACATGCTTGTTGCTATCTCTATGATGGTTCTATTCTTTCTTTCAGCCACTCCATTTTGCTGTAGAGTATATCAGGCTGTGAGTTGTCTCTGAATACCATGAGACTTGCAAAAATTCATAAACTCTTGAGAGATATACTCTCCCCCTCTGTCTGTTCTAAGGACTTTGATATAGTGGCTACTTTGCTTTAAACTCTTTGAACTTCTCAAATGCATATGATTTTTTCTTCAAAAGATATACCCAAATTTTTCTACTATAGTCATCTATGAGTGTCATCAAATAAACATTTCCTCCTAGGGTTGGGGTCTTCATGGGACCACACAAATATGAATGCACCAACTCTAATGGTGCTCTAGCTCTCCTAGAATGACCTGATTGAAAAGGATGCCTATGTTGTTTACCTAGGATGCATGTTTCACACTTTCCATTGGGCTCTACAATTGCTGGTAGGCCCCTAGCCATATCTTTTTTAGCTAAAAGATTGAAACTAGAATAACTTAGATGCCCATACCTCAAATGTCAAAGCTTGGATGGGTCTTGGATGACTTTTTTGAAGGCTGACTGGTGCAAGCCTATTGACTGTGCTGAGATATGCATTTTGAGGGGAAACACTCAGTTCTTTATCATTTGAACTGCTGCCATAACTTTCTTGCTTCCATCTCTATCATAGATGATGCATTCCCCTTTCTCCATTAGCACTTTATATCCATTTTGAACCATTTTTCCAATGCTTAAGAGGTTGTGTTTCATTCCTGGGGCATAAAAGACATCATGAAGTTGTCTTTCTTCACCATGCTTGGTTTGTAGGCACACTATGCCCTTACCCATGACAGGAACTTTCTCAATGTTTCCCATTTTGATTTCATACTTAATGATGTGGTCAATGGAGGAAAATAAATTTTTTTTACCACTCATATGGTTGCTACAGCCACTGTCCAAGTACCAAACTTTAGCGCTGCCTTATTCTACAAGATTACATGCAATGAATAGTTGAGGCTGTTTTTCATTTTTAGCCTTGTTTTTGTTTGCCACATTTGCATTTTGACTCCCTTGGTCATGCTATTTCTTCCTGCATTCACTTGCATAGTGACCATACTTGTGACAGTAGTAACACTGCACATTACTCTTATCAGATCTTTGATTTGAGCTACTATTTTTCTTTGTGTTTTAGAAGTCTGATTGAGAAGTTCTTGCTTCCTCTTGATTGTTTGAGCCTCCTCTTCCAAAGTTTCTTCTACCTCTTTGACCTCTTCCTTTGTCATTTCTTCCTTTTCCTTTTCCTCTCACATTTGTTTGTGCTTTGAAGGCTTTTTCTTGGGAAGAATTTGCAGACCTATTTAGGCGCTGCTCATGGGTTTGAAGTGAACCCATTAATTCATCAACTGATAGTGTTGAGAGGTCCTTGGCCTCTTCTATGGCAATAACCACCAGGTCAAATTTTGTACGTAAACTTCTGAGAATCTTCTCCACAATCTTCTTCTTTTCCATAGTTTCTCCATTTATCCTCAATTGGTTAATCAAAGTGGAAGCCCTTGTATGAAATTCTAAAATGGACTCGTTGTCCTTCATTTGCATGGTCTCAAATTATCTCCTTTGCAACTAGAGTTTCACTGACATGACTTTCTTAGACCCTTTATAGGTGGTTTGAAGTATTTCCCATGCTTCTTTTGCATTTCTAGTTGTTGTTATTCAAGGGAAGATAGCCTCTGTCAAGGCTGCCTCAATCAGACAGAGGGATTTTGTATCATTCTTCCTAGTTTCCTTCAATTGGTTCTTTTGAGTATTGCTCAATGTTGCAAATGCATTTGGGTCAATCACATTTGTGAACCCATTTGCTACTAGAATGGTTTTCATTTTCTTTTCCCACACATCATAATTTTTTCCATCAAATATAGGTGGCTGTTGCCAACTCCTATTGTCTCCTCCAACCATTTTGCTAAATGGGGAAGAACTATAGATACCCAGATAAAATCTAAGGATTTTCTTTACTGCCTAGAAAAACTTGGGCTTTACCAAATACCCAAAAACAAAAGTTCTATAATTGCACGCCTAGGAACAAAGCTAGGGCTTTAACAAACTAAATACCCATAAAACTTAGGGCGCTAGTACCAATTTGTTGGGAAAATAAGCCCAACTACAGTGGGAAAAGAATGAAAGTAGACAACAATAAAGGAGACAAACTCAAGGAGACTGAAATATATATATATATATTCAATTTTCTATTTCATCAAAAGGATTACATTCAAAAATTTACTAACTAAAACTCAAAGGAAAAGCTCTGTACATTCTCATACAAAAAAACTATGCTAGTTCTAGTGCATCTTCCTTCTGTGTGTTGCTACGTGTTGGACACATTCTAGAGCACTGGAGCACTACCAATGTTCTCTATTACTGCAGGTTCTCCCAAACTTCTACTTTCTATAGCTGTGTGTTCTACTAAACATTCCCTTGTTTGCTTATGCAAAAAACTATCTATCTCATTCTCCTTCTACATAATAATACATTGTATTCTTCTTTTTTTCTTTTGATGCTTTTCCAAAATTTGGCACCCAATTCAAATTCAACCACCACAATTAATTTTCTGCCAAATATTAACTGGCCAGCATGGTGGTCAGACAGGGCAAAGGGGGGAACAGTCCAAATTTGGTTTTATTTGATGGTGCATTAAATGTACTTGTCTATTGCAGCTCTAAATTAGATATTCCAATAGTTTCGTCAGACCAGGAAGAAAGAGAAATAAGTTGGGCCACAACGACTGCTATATCGAGATCCGTCAATTCTTCGTAGCAGTTGGTCTCAACGTCAAAAGACATAGACAAAGTCTTGTGCCTGTTGCATGGTGTGGTAGGCCATTCACCCACACAAACATCTTCCTGTTCAGGAAGTCATCATTCACCTCCTTAATTCCCAACTAGCTCACAAAAGTGGTCCATTGCCAGGATCATAAAGATATATGTACTATATATGCTCCAAGATATTAGAGAAATAAAGAAGCAAAGACTAATTTGGGAAATGGATTATGTCCAGAGCTCGCAGCACACCAAATGACACGATTCTAAAAAGTTGAAACAATGAGGTTAGGATCGTGTTTCAGACGAATTTCATGGAATGGATATTCCTCAGTCTTTGACTCTTAACTAAATAGATTTAGCCCAACAAGACTCGTGCTCTCCAATTGATAGCTACCTGTGATTCTAGACATTGCTGAAACATAAACTTTTAAAGGGAAAATCATTCATGCCTGTGAGTACAAAAGTGTGAAGGGTATCAAGGGAAGAAGGTGCTTGTGGTATGATGTGGTAATACTAGAATGGAAGTCAATCTGGATCTTGCTAATCACAATGCAACTCCTTCAAAGGTTGTCCACAGCTAGTTAAATTTTTTAATTCATTGTTTCAACTTTTTAGGATGTGCATTTCAGCTCAATGTTTTTAGTTAAAGTTATGTGTGGCCCAACCTTGATTGGAAAAACAATAACACCAACTAATGTAGGAGTATCCAATTTCATTAGCAACCTTGTGTCACCAAAAATATTTGTGAACTTTATTTTCAATTTCATGAAAAATTATTTTCTGGTCATTCGCTGAACAATACAATAAGGGATTATGATCTACATAATGGAAAATCCCTTGTTGGGGGTATATTTAAGCATGGATATTTAAAGAAAAATTCAGGTTTCTTGTGCACTTATAATGCTTTAAAGCAAACTCTCCAAGTGAGAGATGAATATGTGGTAGACGTAGCATTTGCTACACACAAGAAGGAACTTGGTGCTTTGTTGGGTGAAAGGATAATGGATGTCTTTCATGTTATGATTATTCTACTCATTCATGTTTCCCACCCACTAGTACCTAATAATGGATGTATTTCATGTTTCCCACCCTCTAGTATCTGATAATAGATGTCTTACATGTTACCCACCCAGTAGTATCCAATAATGGATGTCTTTCATGTTATGATTGTTTTGCTCACTTGTGTTTCCCACCCACTAGTACCTTTTGTTATTATTATCTTGGTGGAAGATGGACAATCAGTAAATGATTTTTGTTCTCTATTCTCTGGTTGTTGGGTGAAAGGATAATGGATGTCTTTCATGTTATGATTGTTCTTCTCACTCATGTTTCCCACCCACTAGTACCCCATGTTATTATCTTAGTGCAAGATGATAATTTCACCCTGGTTGTCAATTTTTTGCAAATTTATTTTTTATGCATATTATCATTTTGCAACGAATCTATCTACACATGTAAAATTAAGATTTGGATAATCATTTTTTCTAGAAATTATAAAAATCACCATGCATTATAAATAGTCAATTTGGCATCCAATCTTAACAAAAGTTGTAATTTCTCTTACACATATTTCTAGGGGGCTATGTTTCAACACTAATATTTTTGGGAGGGATCTCTATTGAATCAAGAGGATAAATCGAGGTGTATTTTCTTTTGATTTTTTTAGTTCATGTGATCATGTATCTCACACTAAATCCATTCCATTTGATTATTATTCATAATCCTCCTAATAAATGGACAATCAAATATGGATATTATGAAAAAAACATACATGAAAAAAGATTGTCTTCATTGACAAAATGATGAAATAAAGAAACTTATTCTCAATCATGGTATTTATTTCCCTACCTAATCATCTAGTTTTAGCACATGCAAAAACATCATATGGTCTCACTCAGGCATCTTGTGAGACATCACCATCATTTGGGGATGAATAATGTAGCCCTATATATATTGTAATGAGATCTCATCTCCCACATCACCTATTTCTATATCTGAATCCAAAATTGATATCTCCATGGTGTCCATTGATTCTTTGCACAAAGACATTGACATTGTTTTTCTAGATCTACCACATTGGGACACATTTCTACTAGACATAGCATTTGTAATATTGCATTAAATATTTGGATATCACTATTAAATAAACTCATCTTCTCTTTGATGCCATATTCGATAATTTTTTATCGCCATTTCCATCTTTGGATCTTGCTCCTGCCTTGCCTGCAATCACTTCTATTGTGACATATTCTACAAATATTCTTGAGTCCAATCCAACTCAGTCATCATATATTTTGACATCCTTTACAATAGTATCATATTATCATCAACCATGAAAATAAATAAAGGTGAAAACCTTCATTTGAAGGTATACATCTTTGAAGAAAGTTCCATGTTCATTTGAAGGTGATCTTATTGCTTCACCTTCAAATGAAGGTGTTTTCAAAAATAACTATCACCTGAATTGAAAGAACAAGTGTCCCAAAGCTTGGGACTCACTATTGTTGGTTTAGTCATCTGCATTATATATATATATCCATAATCCTCCCATGATTAGATAATAGAGAAAAGTGATTTTCCCTTCACATTAATAATTTTGTTTACCTTGCAAGATGGCAAGATCAATGTCCCCATACTAAAATATTTGCATATCTAAAATATACTAGAAAATTTTACTATGAATTATGTCCAAATCTTTCTTTTATAATCACCCACACAAATAATTAAAAAAAAAAAACATATATCCATAATGTTGTTTTTTCACAACTACTTCCAAAAAGTGTTCAATATATGTACAAATGTAATAAAATTTTACCAATTTTCTTAACATCATACATGAAATATATAGCCAAAAAATATGTAATATCATAAAATTATAATCAAATATCTACAAGTAAAATATACAAATCCTTTGCTAGCCACATGGAAATTAACAATATTCTACCCAACATATATGGAAACATGAATTGAACTTCAGTAATATGTTGGCCTTCTCTATATTAATGAAATTTATAGACAATTTTTTTATTAAAATGAAATATAAAAACATAAACAATAAATTACAAATTTGTAACAAACCTTCTTTATTAATCTACTAGAGCTAAAAGAAACTCAAACTCACAACTATAGAATTATGGATAAATGGATTCATAAAGCTACTATGAAAATAAAGAAATACATAAAACAATTATCTGTAACATGATATATTTTGGTGGAAACTATAAAATAGCTTTATCTTAGCATGTATACATCATCACTCAACCCCAATATCTAGATCTAATAGACATCAAACCATTTTCTAGCCTAGATCAGATCCATGAGTATGAAACTAACCCAAGCCATTTTCGCATGCATAGATCTAAACCCTAAAATTTTAAATTTAAATTTCTTAACTAAAACCCATGTTTTTGTCCCTTACTAGCCATTACAAGCTAATTAAGGTTCAGATAATTTCAAATTGTGCATTAGGATGATCTATTTGTGGACTAACCCTTATTCATTTAAATTATTTACGATACACGATAAGAGAAATTTATCATCTTACACCATCCTTATAGGCACATTATAGGATTTCATATTATCTTTGATCATTCTTAATTTTTTTGAATTAGTTCATCAAAAGGCTTGAACAAATGAGAGTTAATTATTGCTTAGCAAGTTCCCAAACATTGTCTCTATACAGAACTTCCCTTCAGACATGGGTACAATGTTGAATTAGTTCACCTAAAGGCTTGACCAAAGGATAATTAATTTTGCATGTTGAATCAATTTTACAAGTGCAAAGATCAATTCTGCAAGTGTGCATTTAAACTTGAGAAAACACAATAAGCTTATAGATATTGAGACAATTATCTAAACAACACCCTAACATATTTATATTAAATGGCAATCAAAATTTTAAAAATATGAAAAGGTCCAACATAATATTTCCCTTGAAAAAGTGAAATTGTCCTTTTAATAATTTTGGAAATCAAACTTTATTTTCTATTTATTACTAGTGGAAAAATATTAAGAACTTTCATAATTAACATATAAGTTATATTTTAAACTATAATATAATTTATATAAACTAATATAGATATCTTAAATAAATATAATATCATGTTATTTTATTTTATTTTAGAATATTTTATACTAATTTGTTAACCTAATTCACATTTTATGGGGTGAAAATGCCTTCAATAACCTTTAATAAATCAACACCCCACTTCATTTTGTGATAGTATTAATATTTATTATAATAAATATTAGTATTTAATAATATATCACATGAACATAAAGACTACCATGCTTTGTGTTACATTATTTCTTTAAAAAGGTAAATTTTATGATTACTTACATTCTATTAGAATGTGAGATTGTATTGTATTTAATGAACATTTTGGTCATTTAAAAAATATATTTTTAATTTTTCTTAAACTATTAAAAACTTTTAAGATGTGGAAGTTAATAAGAAACTTCACATTATAATGATTTATAATAAATTATTCTATTATATAAAGTCTATTTATAATTTATCTTAAATTATTAAATTTGATACAACCCTTTACAAGTTATAAACTAAAAGTTTAATAATTTATAAATAAAATTTTAAATATTTATCTTAATTATGTAAATCTACACTTTAAAAAGAATTTACATAAAATTGATCTAATGAAAATAAAATAGTAGAAAAAAGTTTCACTAATATAAGAATTTGATTAGTATTTGAACAAGTAAATAATAAAAAGAATGATTTTTAGATGATTAAATATGATTAAAAGTTTGGAAGTTACAAAAGGTTTTTAACTTAAAATCAAAAACTATTAAATGACATAGGGCAAATTCACCCCAACAATTCATCGATGGAAAATTCAGGCCAAAATTTCATGGCCGAAAAATTCACCGCACTAGCAACTCACCACGGGTGAATTTTCCATTGATAAATTGCTGGTGGTGAGTTTTTCTAGAGCCCTGTTCATTCACATAATGATGATTTATTAGTCAAAATATAATATTAAAAAATAATTTTCTATATAAATTTTTCTGATCCAGAAGATTATTATTTTTTAACTTATTGTTTTTGAAGTTGAAATTCTCTGATCCAGATGGAACATAAAGCCACTCCAATTAAATCAAAATGATTATGTTTTGTATCTTAGGAGGAATGAATTCAAGGGGTCAGCCGCCATTGACAAAAAATATAGTGAAAGCCAGATGTGATTCACTACCTACTCAAACTCAAGCACAACTAAACTATCCTTGGGACAACTCTTAGTGCTAACTCCATAGAGGTCTCGTCATACTTTGCAGACTGGATGCACTCATTGAACCTGGAGTTAAGTTCGAAGTCCCTAGCATAGGATTCTAAGTAGTATATAAATTGCACCTTAGAAGGATATGTGGGGAAATCTTCAGGAAATGGCTT